>PVJO010001901.1:0-80618 GCA_004026905.1 Hystrix cristata
TTTTTTTTTTTTTTTTTTGCTTTTTTTGCTTTGTTTTTTGAGACAAGGTCTTGCCATATAGCCCAGGCTGACCTCAAACTCACGGCAATCCGCCTGCCTCAGCCTCCCGAGTGTGGCAAAGACAGGTATGCGCCACCATGCCGGCTCATTTCTTCTCTCTTTTACTTCTCCCCACCTTCTTGGATAGGCTCCAGGAGGACCACCCAAGGTTTGGGGCCAGCCTGGACTACACAGAGAGACTCTGCCTCAAAAAACAAAAAATAAACAAAAAGAGGTGAAGATGGATGAGAACATGGGTGCCTGCAAACGCCTTTCCACCCCACCACACTATCAGGAAGAACCCTGAACCCCAAACTACAGCCAGGCGCTGGAAAGCAGGGTGATGGGAAGATGAGAGCTGGAAGGAGCCTGGAAGGTTCTGGAAGCTTCTGGAAGTGTTTGGAAGGCGGCCATCCTTCCAGAGCCAAGGCTGCGCCAGGACCACGCCTCATGCAGCAGCAACTCTGCCAAGAGAGGAGACTTTTTCAGGAAGTTTCTGAGCACCCACGACTGGGGGTGTTTGTTTGTTTGTTTTTTTGGTGGTGCTGGGGATCGAACTCAGGCCCTTGTGCTTACAAGGCAAGCACTCTAATCACTGAGCTAAATCCCCAGCCCCGACGACTGGGGGTGTTTAAGTGAAACCATTCTGCACTCTTCACTGGGTGACTGGGTCCAAGCCCCACACAGGAGAGGCATTTGCTGCCCCCGATGGCAGCCGAGTCTCTGCTCCACTTTACACCTGGGGAAACTGAGGCCTGGAATACTGTGAGCCATCTCCGTGGGCCTCCATCTCAGGCTCCCTCCTGGGTACGATGATGTGGATCTGTGACAATCTCAGTCTTGGGGGCGAGGGCCTTGCCGTTGCCTCACTGGTGCGGCAACACTGGAGCCTCCACACAGCCCGCCAGAGGTGCAGCCCTTCAGCCGGGCCGGGTGTCGCACACCTGTCATTGGGGCACTCTGGGAGGCTGAGGCAGGAGGATCGAAAGTGTGAGCCAGGCTGGACAATTTAGTGAGACTCATCTCAAAATAAAATATAAAAAGGGCTGGGGATGTAGCTCAGTGGGAAGGCCCTGGCTTCAATCCCCAGAACCTCCAGAAGAGGAAGAGGAGGAAGATGAGGGGGTACAGCCCTTTCTCCTTCAGGTTGCCCATCCCTGGACTCTGCCCTGACTCCATATTGCTGTGAGGAGCTGAGCTGAGCTCAGTGTCCCCTTGGCTGGCTGCTTCGTACCAGAGCAAAAGTCAAGAGCCTTTCTCCTTGGCCCTTGGTCCCCTGGGGCTCAGCTGTAATGGCAGGATGGGATGCAGGCCCGGTGAGGCCACAGCGGGCTGAGAGGCTCAGGGAGCTCCTCTCAAGGGCCCAGACTCGAACCCACAGTCTTGGCCCCAGCTCAGGGCTCTGCATGGCCTCTGCCTCTGAGCTGAGGGGCACTTGGGCTGCTTGTCATCATCCGGTCCTGACCAGAACTGGGCTGCAGTGGACACGCATGGCTCTCTGGGTCCTTCCAGCTCTGGCTTCCAGCACTGAGAAAATAAATCAACCCTCCTGGGCCTCGGGCCGCTGGTGTGCAGCCCCTGCCCCCTCATGCTGCCCTCTCCCAGGCGGCAGTGCTGGGTCTGCTCCGTCCAAGAAGGGGGGACTGGTTTCCTTTTATTCAGTCAACCTTCTGCTTTTCCCACGATGAAAAGCAGGGCATGCCCAGCACTCAGGAGGCTGAGGCAGGAGTATCCCCGGGAGCTCCAGGCCAGTTTGGGCTACATAGTGAGTTCAAGGCCAGCCCGAACTATGCAGCGAGACTTTGTCTCAAAAAAAAACAAATAAAAATAAAGTCCTTGGAATGGGATGTCCCAACGCTGTGGCAAGGGACTGCAGGAGAAAATCAATTCAGAGGAGAGCCTGCTGCGTCTGGCCACTCTCTGCCTTAAAAACAAAATAACACTCCCCACCGCATTGCATTACAAAGGAAAAAAAAAACCTCGTGCAGCTTTCTGCCCTTCAATAATTTCACACATACATTTATTTGGCTGACTGCTGGCCGGCTCCGCTCCGCCAAATGATCGCCGCCCCCGCCCGCCCCGGTTTTTCTTATTCCGTGTGATTTAAGGGTCTAAATAGTCTGCAGGGAATTAACTGCAAATTCTGCGGAAGACAAATAAACCCAGCTCTTCGGCCGGCCTTTCTCAAGCTTCTGAGAGACGGTCTCTGTTTGTTTTTGCTTCAAATAAGTCAGTTTGCGCCTGACCCCGGGGCTCCCGCCAGCTCCAACCCAAATAAATAACTTTTATTAATTAGCGTCGATTCCGACCCAATCGCGGGCCCCGCCCCCGCCGCCACGTGACGCTGCGAACAGGGTCGCGAAAATAAACAAAGGGTCCGGGACGGGCGGGATTTGACAAATTAACACCGCGCTGGGGCAGCGCCGCTGCGGGGCCTCGCGGCTGGGAAGGGCGCATCGGGCTCCTCCGAAGGCCCCGGAGCAGGAGCCGGAAAGCACTTCCTTTCCGACCTGCAGGGAGATCGTTGCCCTTCAGACAAGAGGCGAGAGGCAGTGTGGTCTGGTGATTAAGGAGCAGGTGCGGGTCTGGGGGCCTCAAACTTGTGACCCTCCTGCCTCAGCCTCCCGAGTGCTGGGACTGCAGGTGGGCACCACCTTGCCTGGCTCGGGTTTGAGTAAAGGGCGTGCGTGAACCCTTTAACCAGCCCCAAAATCCAGATCTCACCTGAGGAGTGAGTGTAGGGGGCTGCTGCATTTAACCCAGTGACAACACAGTGCTATCTCTTAGCCTGATTCTGCATGTGGGAAACTGAGGCACGGCGTTTTGCGTGACATGTCAACAGTACAGGGCTAGAAAAGACCAGAGCTGGGATTTGAAGGTAGAGACCAGCATGCGGTGCAGAGCTCTGCCAGCTCTCTGCACTGGTGTCTACCTGGCCCCAGCAGGGACCGAGGGCACCCCAGGACCTCCTGCAGCCCGGCTCGGTCAGGCCCCACATGACGTTGGCTCAACATTTGAAGGCAGCCCAGCGTGGTGGCTCGCACCTGGAGGCCCAACACTCAGGAGGCTGAGGCAGGAGGATAGCCACAAGTTCAAGGTCAGCGTGGACTGCGCAGTGAGTTCAAGGCTGGCCTGGGATACACAGCGAGACCCTGTCTCAAAAACAAAATGAACAACAGGCCAGCAGGGCAAAGGCCTGACTCTGTGGCCCCTTCAGAGACCCAGGGCTCCCAGTGTGGCAGAAGTCCCGGGATCCCACAGCCTCCCTCAGTGGACAGGCATCAGGGGTTCAAGGTCCCAGTGTCCTTTGGTCACATCTCAGTGTCCCCCACTCCTGAGACCCCAACTCAAGCTCTGACCGGAGAGGGTGGTGCCTGGGAGGAGCGGGGGTGCTACTGAGGATGAGAGCCCTCGGCTCCAGATCTGGCCCAAGATGGGGTTCACTCTGCGCCGTCTGGTTTTAATCTGAGGCCGATGGCTGCATGCCAGATTCATGGTAAAACCTGAATGTGAATAGCGGCTGGCACGGCAGGCGGGGCCGGAACCGTCCAGGAGCAGCGAGGGCGCTGCTGGGGTAGCCTGGACCTCCCATTTATGATCTTGGGGCCTCAGGGCGGCTGAAATTGGGGTGCTGGCTGGGTTGGACAAGAGGAGACCTCCCCACTGCCAGGGGGCTTAGTTCTGAAACGAAGCTGCTCGCAGTTCTGGGCTCTCCGGTCTGCTGTCTTCGTCCCAAGGATTCAGAGCTGCAAAGGACTTAGAAGTCAGGCCTCCCAGCCCCTCATCTTTTTATTATTTTACTCTCATTGAGACAGGGTCTCACTATGCAGTAGAGGCCAGCCTTGAACTCTCTGTGTAGTCTGGGCTGGCCTCAAACTCCTGGAGATTCTCCTGCCTCAGCCTGCCAAGTGCTGGGATCGCCAGCCTGCACCACCGGGCTTGGCTTGGCTTGGATTCTTTCCTTTTCCTGCTGGTTCCTGCCAGTTCCCAGGACCCCATCTGCAGACTCCAGCATGAGTGCCGTGTCCCCAGGACCCATGCCCCACAGTATTTCCCTAAATGACACCTGGGCCCCAGCTCGTCAGTCCTTCCCATTTCAGTCGTGAGCCTTTGGGGACTGGAGGAGCCCCAGGGACTGGGGAAGCACAGGTACACGGAGGTTTTCGGGGACTCTGTGAGGACTGTGTCCTGGGGTGCTGCCCTTGCCGCAGCCGAACTTTGAGTTTGGCTGAGTGATTCCTAAGCCAGGTCTGGGCAAGCTGGGAAAGGTGCCCGGGAGAGTTGGCCCCAGGGGCGTGGCGTGTGGAGAGGACTCCTTCCTCCCAGCCCTGCTTCTCTCTCTTCTTTGGCTTCCATTTACTCGGCTTTTGTAATGCCGTGGGCGCTGGCTTCCAGAGCCTGAAACGCAAGGGGCTCCATTATTTACCCTGGTCTGTGGCTGGGGACAAGGAGGATCAGAGAGGTACAAGTAAGTGACCCAGGTCGCACAGCCAGGCAGGGATCGGGCAGGGTGTGTGCACAGCCTGGCTGGTGGAGCGTCCCCAGGTTGCTGCCCCCGCTCCGTCAGTGCCCCAGCCTCCACCCAGCTTCCCCAGTCGGGGCACCGAGCCACTTTCCTGGCTTTAAACGCATCCCCAGCTGCATCCTCGCTGGATGGGTCACACATTGCCAGGTATGCCTGGGTGGTCATGGAGGTGTGGCCTTGGGGTCAGTCTGGTCCCTGGCCCTTTCCTCCTGAGCCCTGGGCCCTGGGCCCCTATTCTGCTCCTTGGCTGCCAGGAGCCCAGCAGCTTTGCTCCACCAGGCCCCTCCTTCCACTGGCCCTTCCTGCCTTCCTCAGAGCCAGTAGGCTGTGGACTGAATCCCCTGAAGCCATGAGCCAATTAAACCCCTCCTCCTGTAAGTTGTGCATGGTGGATACTGTGTCCAGAGACAAGAAAGCTGACAACAGGCCACCTTGACTAGAAAATTCTCCATTCCAAATTGGGGGATGTGGCTCACACCTGTAATCTCAGCACTCGGGAGGCTGAGGCAGGAAGATTGCCTGGAGCCTAAGGCCAGCCCAAGCTACATAGTGAGTTCAAGGCCAGCCTGAACTACATAGCAAGACCCTGTCTCAAAAAACCAAAACCATAACCAAAAACAAATAGAAAGAAAGCAACAAAAGGGAAATTCTCCATTACAGTGAGTCTTAATCCATCCTCCCTGTGCCTACCCCAGTGCTGCTGGTTTAGTTCCATGAGGGGCAGCACCTGGGCTCCCTCTGCCCCTGCCATCTGGGCACAGAAGCCCCCAACGCAGGAGCCGACACCAGGTCTTCGGGATTTCCACGGGGAGCTCTGGAGCTCTGTGCCATAGAAAGGGCCCTTCCTGTCCCCAGGGCCGTTGGATGAGACCCCCTCACCTGCCAGCTGGGGACCCGAGCCCCGGGGCCACCACTGGGGAGGCCTGGGCTCACCATGACAGACGACAGACGCAGACCCCACCCACCGCAGCACCAGCTCACACGGCTGTCTACACTCGCACTCTGATCAATCGTAACAAAACACTCAAGTCCCCCGTGCAGAGAGCGGCGCGGCTCCCGACGGCCACACCGGACAGCACAGACGTGGACCTTCCCATTGTGACAGAGCTGCTCCACACTCCTAATGTCCCTCCGCCTCCTGTTGGGACAGTGACAGCAGAAAGCAGTGCTGAGGGACACCTGAAGGGTGAAAAGACCCCCATAAACTCCACTCTGCCGGCACAGCTGCTTCACCTTTCACACACTTTCGTCCTGTGTCCACACGCCTCCAAGTACACGAATATCATTTTCTTTTTGATTGCACGGCCCACAGATTAAGAGTCCAAGATTAAGATCAGACACTATTAAGAAGGTATATGACTGCATTTTTTTGTTGTTGATTTGTTCTGTTTATAGGTGCTGGGGATGGAACTCAGGGCCTCAGGCTTCCTAGGCAAGCGCTCTACCCCTGAGCTACATCCCCACCCCACAACTGTACCTGTGCACGCAGAACTCCAAGAGGGCCATTCCAGTCAGCTACGGTGTGCTCGATGCCCCTTACTGTTATGCGGTTGACAACCTGTGCAACTGTACCTATTGTTCCAGAAATAGCCGCAAGTCCTGATTTCACAGGTCAGCTCTGTGAGCTCTGTGAACAAGTGGCTTCACCTCCTGAGCCTCAGACGCCTCTCTGCTCATGGGAACAGCGGTACCTAAAGAGTTTTGGCAGCACCGTACGTGCCCAGGTAACATCAGCACTGTTGGTAGCTCTTGCTACCTTGCAGGTGGTGCCTGGAGCCCAGTGTCTCCCTGTGGCTCTGCCCTGTGTCCTCTCTTCTTTGTCACCATCACTGTGAGTGCTGATCACTGCTCCAGCGAGGATGGCGAATTCTCAAGTGCCAGACCCAGCACCACCGGGCTGTGGAGTCGGTATGCCCATATCCACCACTTGCGAGTGTGTCTGCCGGCTGTGCGGCCTCGTGGTGAGCCTGCCACATGGACGTCTCGCTCCCGAATGACGGCACCCAGAGACTCTGGGACCTTTTCTGGCCCCCCGACCTCCTTCCCAGAGCGTGCAGGACACACAGCAAGCTGAGGGCCCGGCCTGGCACCCGCCCTCCATTTCCTGGATCTCAGGCCTGGCCCCTGAGCCTCTAGAGGGAAAGAGGGTTTGATCTCAAGGTCCGGATGGGATCTTCAGATCCGGATGGGAATCTGTCTCTCCACCTGCCGAGTGTGTGGGTCTCAGTTTCCCCTGAACTGGTCCCTGAGGTTTTCCACGGGAGGCAGGGACACAGGGGTGCCCCCTGCAGTGCTATGAACGCCAGACCTTGGGGTGCAGTCTCAGCTCCCCAACCTGGGTGCCGGCTCCTCCCCTAGCACCCCAGAACAGGAAGGGGCCAGGGCGGGTTCCCGTTGGCTCCTGTGGACCCCACGTCCCCGACCTGATGTGGGACACAAGGGTCACGGCAGCCTCCACGGATGGGACCTAAGTGGCCCTGCCCTGTCCAACCCGGGCCCTTCCTAACCTCCAAGCTGGGAGTGGTCATCCCGGCCCTGGGGTCCCTGCTCTGCCCTGACTCCGCAGCCCCCAGAGGCGTGAAGCAGTGATCGGAAGAGCAGGGCGCCCCAAGGCTGTGCAGAGTAGGGTCACAGCGGTGAGCAGTAGCCAGGGCTGGGGACCATGCTGTGGTTGGATTATTTATTATTTGGTTTTTTGAGACAGGCCCCCCCTAGGTAGGGAGTTCAGGCTGGCCTTGAACTCACTGTGTAGCGCAGGCTGGCCTCGAGCTCGGCGATCCTCTTGCCTCGGCCTCCCGTGTGCCGGGCTCACAGGCGTGCGCCCCCTTCTCGCCTTTCTCCGCGGCCCAGTCTGTCCAGGGAGCCGTGAGGCAGCGCTCCCAAGACTCGCCCAAACCCGAGGAAGCAAACTCGGGCAGTGGGGCCGAGCCGGCCTGGAGCGGGAGCGGCGGCGCGGGCTCGGGCTTCCCGGCCCGCGCGGGGAGGGCGGCGGGGGGCGGCCCGGCGACCCGGCGCGTCCTGGGGGCGGCGTCCCGTCCCGCCGGCCGGCCACGTGCGCGCCAGCCATGCGTGCGAGCCGCGGCCACAGCGGCGCCGCCGCACATCTGGTTCCAGGCGCGGCCCTGGCGCCGGCCTCGCCGCAGCCCGCGGCCCAGACGGAGCCGCCCGCCGCCCCGCCCGCCCGCCCGCCCGCCGGCGCCCCAGGCCGGTACCGAGCGGTGCCCGCGGCCCGGCCGCCTCCGCGGGGCGCAGGCGGGACGCTGGGGCCTCGAGCCCAGCGCGCCCGTCTGGGTGCCACTCGGGGCTACTTGGGTCTCGACTGAATCATTTATTTACTCGTAATTTAATTAAGTATTGGTGCTGGGGTTATGCTTGGCAAGTGTTCTGCCACGGGGCTACATCTCCAGCCTTCTGATTTTTTTTTTTTTTTTTGAAAGAGGCTCTCCCCTCGAACTCCTCCTGCCTCAGCCTGCCACGGGGTGGAATGACAGGCACCCCGCTTGCTCCTTTGCGTTTTGAAGGGCGATGCCCTTCCCGCTGGAGTAGATGGGGATGGCTTCTGGCGGGCCCCAGGGGTCAGAGAACTAGGACCCCACCCCACTTAGGGCCCGCCGCAGCTGAGCTGAGCACAAAGGCTTGCAAACTACAATAATCTCTGGGCTCCAGGTCGGGCTTCAGCACCGCCCTGGCCCATGAGCTTTATAAGGAAGCAGGTCCACATCAAAGAGCCACTCAGCCCCTAAACCCCTGAGAGGCCAGCACACGCTGCTTTAGAGCTCCCCTTTCATGCCCCGAATCCACTTGGTGGGTGGGTGGGGCTCGTTAACAGGGCTGGCAGGAACAAAGCCTGGCCACAGTAATAAGCACCCGGCCAGGCTGGGGCATCCGAATCCTACAGGGCTCAGGGCCCCTCTGCTCCTCAGCCACGGCCCACATCAGGGGTCCTTGCACCCCACTGCTCCCAAGGATGGGGAGCCTAGAGGGAAGGCAGCAGCGTAAAGCTGGGCGGGGACCCGGACCAAACTGCCACGGCAGACAGCAGGGGACACGTGGGCCTGGGGCAGGATGTGCACTCTGCGATTAGGGAGCCTGGTAACCATTTCTGGTCACTTGAGTCTGTCCCTTAGCCTTCCGTCCACCCTCTGTCCTCACAGTCAGAAAGTTCTGGAGGAGATGACCACGGGCCCCCTGTCCACACTCTTGGCCGCAGGTGGAAGAGAACGGCTCTGCCTGGAGGGTGTGGGCTGCAGGGTGACCCCAAAAGATTAACCCTGGGAGCCCGGTAAGGCAGCACACATCTGTCATCCCAGCACTTGGGAGGCTGAAGCAGGAGGATCTCTCTGAGTTTGGGGTCAGTCTGGGCTACACAGTGAGTTCAAGACCAGCCTACACTACACAGTGAGACCCTGTCTCAAAAAAAACAAACAAACGATTAGCCAGCAGGCACTGTCTGGCTGGTCTGAGACCTCTGAGTGCCCTGTTCCTCCTTCAGCGCAAGCGCTTGCACCTGGCAGCTGCCGGTGGGGGGCTGGGCAGGGGTCAGGGCCATTGAGGGACCAAGCCCTCAGCAGACACCACAGTACTTGTCCTGGTGTTGCAAGGGGCCCCCCACCTGCACCTACCTGGAGCTGTGGGCCACACTGCTGCCCCCCAGGCACAGCTGCGGGAAGGCAGAGTCAGGAGGGTTCAGAGGAGCTCTGGTTGATCAGCCTCGCCTACCATGTGTTCAGGAAGAGTTCCAGGAAGAGTCAGAGGAGGGACGTGGCCTTCACTCCTCACTTGGGGCTCAAACTCATAGTGATCCTCCTGCCTCAGCCTCTCACAGTGCTGGGCCTGCAGGCGTGTGCCATCATGCCTAGTGACACAGCCACTTGCAAGGCAGCTTGGCAGTTTCTTTCTCACAAAACTAAACATCCCCTTACCATGGGATTTGGCAATCACACTTTCTGGCCTTGGCCCAAATGAGTTAAGAACGTTTGTCTCACAAATCCTGCAAAAAGATGTTTATAGCAGCTTGTTCCTAACTGTCCAAACTGGGAAACAGCCGGGTGAGGTGGCCCACACCTGTGATCCCAGCACTCAGGAGGCTGAGACAGGAGGACTGCCATGAGATCAAAGCCAGTGTGGGTGACATAGTGAGTTCAAGGCCAGCCTGAAATACACAGCAAGGTCTTGTATCAAAAAACAAAGAAAAAACAAACTGAACTTGGAAACCAAGATGCCCTTCCCTAGGTGAATGGGTAAACTGTGGTACATCCAGGGCCGGGAGAGGGAGGGTGTGCAGGCGGGGCTTGGAGGCATTTAGGGCGCTGACCCTCCTCTAGGTGACGCAGTCCTGGTCCCCGCTCGTCACAGACCACAGGTGGTCGTTCAAACCCACAGATTGCGCATGGAGAGCACCACTATGCAGACCTGAGGGGTCCATCCCCTGAGGGAGGGCTGTGGTGTGGGGGACATTGCTGTGCCACTGCTCAGCCCTGCTGGGAACCCCAAGCTGCTCAGAGACAGCGCCCTTAACAGGGGAAGAAAGAAAATAAAAATAAACTTCCCAGCGGGTTCTCAGAGCAGGAGGGACCTGGATTTACAGTTCTTGTCAGTTTCTGGAGTAGAGGTCAACTTCAAGCTATAGCATGACATCAGTGAAAGCAAAATTGGGGAAAAAAAAAAAGTGAAATTGGGGTGCAGAAGCCCCCAGCGAGGTCCATTTCCACCACCCAGTTGTGCAAAGAACAAGAGTGTGAATAAGAGTCACAGGTAAACAAACAGAAGCCGGGTGCAGTGGCACACGCCTGTCAGCTCCAGAGGCTGAGGCAGGAGGATTACAAGTTCCAGCCCTGCCTGGGCAACTTAGCGAGACGCTGTCTCAGAATAAAAACTAAAAAGCACTGCGGGCATCACACAGCGGTAGCACACCCTTGGGCTCGATCCTCACTCTCACAACAATAACCACGATGATAAGGGTAACAAAGACACAGAAGGGGCCACAGGGACATCGCACTTTGACTCTCAAGGCCTGCAGAGTCGCCCTGGAGAAGCTCATGTGTGAAGGGACACAGGAAGGTGTCCCTGGGCCATGACCCCAGAGCCCCCGAGCCATGGGAAGCCAGTGCTAGAGGCCACAGGTACTTGATTCCTACAACAGAGCAGGTGCTTTCCATTCCATTCTGTGAGCCAGAGGCCCAAGTCACAAGGGGAAGATGCTAAGCCACACAGCCCCGAGGCTGGGCCAGCAGGAACCGGGAAGGAGGCAAACAATGGGATCCTACATATCCTGCAAGATCCTGCTGGAAAAGCCCTCTCCGTGGGAGTCAGGGATTTAGCTCAGTGGTAGAGCTCCTGCCTAGCAAGCACAAGGCCCTGAGTTTGATCTCCAACACCAAAAAGGAAAAAACAAACGCCCTCTCCTGGTGCCAGAACCCCTGTGCACGCACACGTCTGTGTCAACCTCCTTACATCAGCCCCAGACCGCCACGAGCAGTCCACACCCCACAGGCTCCAGGGGCAGAAGCAGACCTGTCTGTCCCCTCTGCAGGTGGCTGTCCCCAGCTCATCAAACACTGAAAAGAGCCTTCGGCGTGTGGGCTCAGACTGCATTCGCACCCCACCCCAGCGTTGTGTCCCCCAGGACCACCAAGGCCCCCACTCAAAACCAGGAGGCTGCCGGCTTGCAGCATGGAGGTGAGAGGGCTGCAGGAAGTGGGTCTGGAGCTGAGTCACCCCCACTTCCTGTCCCTGCACCTGCTGTTCCTTCCGCCTGGAATGCTGTTCCCAGCCCTCTCCGAGAAGCCCCACCCTGCTCAGGCTCCAGCCAATCAGCATGCAGCCTCTCTAGGCTGCTCTGGTCGCCTCAGATCTTCTGATATCTCAGCCTGAGTCAGCTCCCTCTTCCCGTTACGGACCTTGGCGACCTGTTGGGGGCTCCCTGAGGGCAGTGACTTCACTCACCAAAGTCACTTTATCATTTATTTTATGTATTTCTTTTTGCAGTACCGAGGATTGAACTGAGCTCCATCCTCACCCCCTTTTATGTTTTATGTTTGCATCCTCCTGCTTCAGCCTTCAGAGAGCTGGGATGACAAGTGTGTCCCATCACTACACCAGGCTCTCACGATGGAGGGGAACATGGTGGCCAGGGCCCGAGGTCCCCGTGGCGGAGTAGGAAATGCAGGCGGAGCCCTCTCAGGCTGGTCTGGACCCATCGCTCGGCCTGGCCTGCTGTCTCGCTGAGGCTGAGAGTGCGGGGGACACCCAAGTGGTCCCCCGGGAAGGGGCACAGCCGCTGCGAGGGGTGGAGACACAGTGTGGTGCCAACAGACAATGAGAACAGCAAGCCCCTTCGGCCTGCCCGCCCCGGGGTGGGGCTGGGGTGGAGGGACAGAGTTTTGCCTTAATATGGAGCTGGTCTGGGTTGGGACACTTCCTCATGCCGATGCTGGGAAGATGGGGGCCCCTGGGGACCAGCAGCTGCCAGGGGTGTGGCTAGGGCCCCCCTCAAGTCATGCCAGCAGCAGCAGCAGCAGGAAGCCACTGTCCCAGGAGCATCCGCTGTACCCTCACACCCCATGCCCCGGACTAGTGTCACCTCCTCACTTGGCACACGGAGAAACTGAGGCTCAAGAGGTGACGCCCCTGGCTCTCGGGAACAAAGGGGATCAGTCTGATTCCTCTCGTGGGACGCCCTTAGCCACACAAGGCGGCCACTGGATATTTAGCCAGGTCCCACCAAGAGCCCACACCCTCCTCAGGGGCAGCCTAAACCCGAGGGAAAGTAGAGAGAGGAAAATTTGGGGTGCTAAGAGCAGCCTCACCCACCCACTACTGCCACACCCTATTTTAAAGAAGGCATCAAGGACTGTACAGTACTCATCCGCAGCCAGGCGTGGTGGCACACACCTGTAATCCCAGCACTCAGGAGGATGAGGCAGGAGGATGGCCAGGAGCTCGAGGCCAGCCTGAGCTACATGGTGAGTTCAAGGCCAGCCTGGACTACATAGCAAGACCTTGTCTCAAAAAACCAATAAATAAATACAAACCACCCACGACTGCATGAAGCCCAGGCTCTGCCAGGCAGTTTTCCGCAGCCCTGAGTTTCTCCTGCTCCGAGTTGGCCCTCGCCTGTCACAGGGGACACATTCTGCCCTTGGCTCCTCCGGAATGGGGCGCCTGGCGGGTCGCCCTGGCTGCCCAGGCTCCCGGCCCACACGTCTGCCCCGCCCCCGGCCCGCCAAGCGCCCGGATTCCCATCTGGTTCTGGTTTGGGGGAGGGGGAAGGGGCTGCCGGGCAGGCAGAGCTGGCACCAGTGGAACCCGATCCCTCGCCGCTCTGCTCGGTGCCCCTGGCCCTGGCGTCTCCCCTCCCCCACCCCGCCCCCAGGACCCCACGCTGCGGATCTCACCGGAAGCCGCTTTCGACAGCCGCCGGGACAGCGGAGTCCAGTGTCTCGATCAGCTATCTCCGAGTGCAAACCCCTGTCTACACCAGCTTTGCCAGAGCCCAGGGACTGGCTGGGGGTGAGCGTGCGTGTGTGCGTGCATGTGCAACTGCAGACATGCGGCAAGGCCCTTGTGCAGCCCGCAGGGACACCCACCCAAACACCTCGGCCTCCCCAAAGTGTCTTATCCTCACATCTACAAGTTGCAATTATTCTCTAATTTGCATTTTTAACCTCAAACACCATGCTATAAAAATAGTTCCGTTGTGTTTTATGGATGGCATTTGTTGTGAAATTAGACACAGTTGCAATCAGTGCCATGAAAATAGAGCAAGACACCATCCCATGTGTGGGGACAGCGGCCGGGACTCTGTCCTACCCAAGAGGGGACCCCACCAGGTGTGGTGGTGCACGCCTGCCCTACCAGCACTCGTGAGGCTGAGGCAGGAGGATTGCAGTGAGTTTGAGGCCAGCCTGGGCTACATAGTGAGTTCAAAGCCAGCCTGAACTACATAGTGAGTGGGCTGGGGATTTAGCTCAAGTGATACAGCTCTTGCCTAGCAACCGCAAGGCCCTGAGTTTGATTTCCAGCACACACACACAGAGTGAGACTCTCTCTCCTCCACCCCCCAAAAAGAGGGGACCCCAGGTCACCAGGCCGATGGGAGGGACGGGATGGGGCAGAGTGGGCAAGGCCTTGTGTGTTGGGGGCACCGGGCTGGACGGCTTGTCTGCCTTTGGAAAAGCAGCACTAAGTCCCAGCTGCCCGGCTGTCACTTGGTCCTAGTCCCAGCTCTCCCCTGGGGCTGGAGCCACCCCTCTTCCTGTGTTTACTGAACACCGGCCAGCCAGGTGGCACAGAGCCTCTGAACAGCACAAGGCCCAGGTATCATGGCAATGCCCATCGCCCAGATGGGAGAGTTGAGTCAGACCCACAAATGCCTGGAGGCTGGGGAGGTTGGGGAGCTCACCCCGGGGCCTGGGCAGTGGGGTTGGGGAATGCGCCACAGAGGCCCAAGACCTGGAGGCCCTGGGGCCTCTTTGTGTGAGCTTTTCCTTTTCTGGGCCTTGGCTTCCTGGTCTAGAAAATGGGGCCAGGTGACTGTCGGACTCCTGGAGTTGGAAGGATGAGATGGTCCCCATGGAGGGCGAGGTACATGGGAGATGCACTAAAAACGGGCCTGTCACACAGGCCGTGGTGGTGCACGACTGTAATCCCACATTCAGGAGGCTGAGGCAGGAGGATTTCTGTGAGTTCGAGGCCAGCCTGAGCTACACAGTGAGACCCTGTCTCAAAAAAATGAGTGAATGAATGAATGAATGAATGAACGGGCCCGTCAGGGTCACAGCGATGAGGAAGATGCCAGCGGAGAAAATGAACACCCCGCCACCTCCACCCACCATCTGCTTCACTCTCCCGACCTTGCCCCAAGCACCCCAAACCCCCTATTCTTCTCGGGGTGCAGGATAGGCAGATGACAGCCTGGACCCTCCTCATTTTAAGACAGTTCCCCCTGGGCCTCCCGTGGCCCAGCACCTCTCCTCCTGCACCCCTTCTGACCCTCCCTGATGGGTGCGGCCCGCCTCACATCCGGGCTTCTCCAGTGGTCCCAAATTAAGAGCGGGGGCAGCCAATTAGGGGCTTGGGGTCAGCTCCTCTGGAGACTGGGCCACTCCAGGAAGCCGCAGCAACCAAGACACAACCACGCTCCCCACACTGGCCCCTTGCTTCCCACACCGGCTTACCATAAGAGGCCCTGGGTGGGATCCACAGAAGCAGAAAAGGTATTCCTGGGGTTCTTAAAATGAAAACCATACTCTAGGAGGCTGAGGCAGGAGGATCTCAAAAATTCTTTTTTTCTTTTGTGGTACTGGGGATCAAACCCAGGGACTTGTGCATACTTAGCACGTGCTCTACTACTGAGCCCCTAAAACTGCAAAGTCTTGGGCAAGATCTGCTTGCTGGTCCCTCTAACCCCACATTCTCTGGCCAACCTTTTCCCCAGCCCAGGGCCTTGGCATGCGCTGTCCCCTCCAGCCAGAGCTCCCCGCCGGCCACCTCTACCGGCTAATTCCACACATCGGAAGGGACCCTTCTAAAATTCTGCTTCCACCCTGAACCCCTGGGCAAGCAAGGGGTCCCCAGGACGGCTCCTTCACACAGGGCCCACATCCCCATGCCCAGCCCAGGCCCAGCACCAGTAGTCACTCAACAAATGTTTGTGGAAGGACGTCAGGGTTCTCAGGATGCAGCCCCCACTTTCCATCCCGGGAGAGGGAAAGCGGCCCCCAAAGCCATGATGTGCTGCGCCCGCAGGAGCTTTCTCTAAACAACGAGCCTGCTTTTGCTGGGATCAGATCCTTTTCTTTTTTTCTTCCTTCCCCTGAAACCAGAGTCGTGCGTTTTTACTTCTTGTCTCCGGCAATTTCCCGCCCGGAGCCCTGACACTCTCCTCGTGCCCTCTGGGCTGCGTGCCGGGCAGCTAGCCCTGCGGGACAGTCGGCCTTGCAATTAAAACACTGCATCTCTTCGAAACCCTAGCTTTGCCACCTGCGGCCCTCGGGCACGGCGCGACCCAGCCCCCCGCTGCCCACACCCAGGTCCTGCATCCTCCAGGCAGGCGGGACGGGCAGCTGGGGACTTCTCACAGCAGGGCCGGGGCAGCTCCCCAGGGGCAAGAGGACACCACAGCACCCCGGCCATCTGGACAAGGCTTGGTAAAGGCCGAGAGAGCCGAGTCTCAGAAGAAAGGTGGAGGGTCTCTGTCCCAAGGAGAAGCGGCAGTGACTGCCAGTCTCTCCCAACTCCTCCTGTCTGGATCCGCCCGAGTCTGAGCTGTGGGTTCGGGCACCGCCCTGCCAGCCTCCATCCCGGAACCACTTCTGCAGCCAGAGGCTCCCCGGCTTCCCAGGCCCCGGGGCGCGTGAGGGGTGCGGGCCGCCGTCCGCCACAGGGGCCCTGCCAGGTCCAGCCCCAGTGCGAGGCATACTCACTCAGCACAGCCTCCTCTCCCCGTGCCTCAGTCTCCTGAAACCTGGCCTCTCAGCCTGCCGTGTGACCTCGGGCTGGTCACTAGACCTCTCTGAGCTATTTCCTCAGCTGCGCTGAGCTGGCAGACACATTCCTGAGCGCGCGTGCCTCCGAGTCCCACTACCTGGCGGATGCCCCTCCGTCAAGAAGCACGGAGCTCAGGGAGACGGGGGTTCGTGCCGCATGTCCAGGACATGGCCAGAAATTGAAACTGGCATCAACTCCTGTGTTTTAGACCCATGCCACCTCTATTTTTACTTTTTTTGGAGGGGAGCAGTTCTGGGGATCAAACTCAGGGCCCTGCATTTGCCAGGCAAGCACTCTACCACTGAGCTAAATCCTCAATCCCGGATTTTTGGTTTTTTGAGACAGGGTCTCGCTATGTAGTTCAGGCTGGTTTCAAACTCACTTTGGAGCCCAGGCTGGCCTAGAATTTGAGGCAATCCTCCTGCCTCAGCCTCCCAAGTGCTGGGATGACAAGCACGCGTCATCATGTCCGGCAGACTGTGCCATCCCGAAAGTGGAAGGCCGTGATGCCCACCGCCCAGGGTGCCATCCCCTCGGCCCACCTGGCGCAGGGCCGCCCAGACCTGTGCCCAGCATGGCAGTGCTGCCCACCGGCTGGACCAGCTGCCCACAGCCCCATCTTGAGCGCGTTAGGACCACTGTTCCCAGATGTTTTTTGTTACGTGTTATTTGCTAGTCTAATGAAAGGAGGTGCACGGCTTTCAAGACCTCGGTGCGCGGCAGGTTTACACGGGAGGCCGCAGGGCCCTGGCGGCCAGGACGCTGCAAGGCCCCTGCCAGGCGCGCTCCGCCGGCGGCTGCGCTTTGATTCCGAGGTCTGCGGCCATCGAGCGGTAATTCCAGCTCTGGTTAAATGTCATTTTTAATAATGCCATCGCAGGCGTGTCAACGTCTGCACCCACGGCAGGAAGGGGACTCCGGGGAGGGCAAGCAGTGGGGAGGACAGACGGAAGGGGGGCTGAAGAACTCCTTGGGGACGAGGATGCCCCAGAGGAGCCCTCCAGAGGAGCCTCGGGAGGCGCAAAGGACGGAGAGGGCGGCAGAGAGGAGGGGCCCTTCCAGAGGTCCTGGTGGCAGACAGAGCAGCCAGCCGAGAACCCCTATCCCATCACCCCTTCTGGTTGTTGCCTGAGAGCAAGTGTGGCTTTGGGCCCAGCTACCCTCTGGGGACAGCATCCTTCCACTTCTGTGCCTGGCAGGGGCTTCCAGACCCGTGCCAGTCCTGTGCCCCCGCGCAGCCTCTCCATTCCCCTGTGAGGACTGTTTTCCTTCTGGGTAAACTGAGGAAGGTAATGGAGATACAGAATTGGCTCCAGAAGAAGAGTTCGGCAGGGTATAAAAATGGTTGGGGAGTTGAGGATGTAGCTCAGTGGTAGAGCACTTGCCTGGCAAGTGCAAGGCCCTGAGTTTGATCCCCAGCAGGAAAAAGAAAAAAAAAAAGGCTGGGGAAGCTGGTGTGGTGGAGCACACTTGTACCCAGCACTCTGGAAGACTGAGGCAGGAGGATCACAAAGTCCAAAACCATCCTGGGCAACTCAGTTTCAAAATAAACAAGGACTAGGGATGTAGCTCAGTGTGAAGGCCCTGGATTCAATCCCCGGCACCGCAGGAAAATAAATCGCTGGGAAGGAGGGGGTATTAAATGCAGATGCCCAGGCCCAGCCCAGAGCATCCACTTCTGTGGGGCCTGGCAACACCAGGTCCCCTGGAGACCCCAAAGCGGCTGTTCCTGGAAATTCAGAAGACAGCCAGAAAAACACAGCCCAACCCTCTTGTTTTGCACACAGGCACCGAGGCCCAGCCTGGTAACAGGGCAGAACGGGGAGCTAGAGTCGGAGGGTGGGGCCTGCAAGGTGGGACCCAGATCAGCTGACTCCTGTGCCCCAAGATGCTCGTCCCAGGGTGCAGGGTGGAGGGTCCCTCGCTGTCCCTGGCCTCCCGCCACTGCACAGCCCCTCCGGCCTGCTGCACCCGGGCTCCTTGGCTCCCCAGCCCCTCTTTGCCCCCAAACAGGAAGTGCCCACCACCCCTCCCCTAACCTCAAAGCTGACTCCACCTTGAAGAGAGACCAAAAGTAATAATATCCTTGGAGACTGCCTCATTTTTAGGATACAATGGAAGATATCTCTTTGGTAAAGGAGCCTGCAGGGATCATGTCCCCGTCATCGCGGTGGCCCGGGGGTCTGGGCTGGGGAAACGGGGGAATCGGGGCTCTTTTACTCCCAAGACAGCCAGGTGGCTGGGACACAGCCTCTTCCTGGGCAGCTGGGTCGGCATCTCTAGCTGCCAGATGCCACTGGGGACCGTCCCTCCCTCTGCTCAGTGTGGGTCCCGGCGAGACAGCCCCCGAGTTCCCTGTCTGCACAGCACCCCGACCTTCTCCCCGGCGCTTCCGCCTGGCCCCTTCGGCCTTGCGTCCCCTCACCGGCTGCCCGCGGCCACCCTGGCCACCGAGGGCCTGGGCAGGATCCTGTGGCTCAGACTGCAGCCTCATGCTGAGGGGTGTGTGTCTGTGTGCGGGTCTCTGAGTCTGGGACGGCCGGCCCATGTGGTTCCCAAATGCCAGCCCCCAACGCAGTTGTCACCGACCTACCGCAGATTGAGGACCACAGGGACTCTCAAGGGTTTCTGCTGAGCTGAGTGCAGTGGGCCGGGAGCCTCCTCCGCCCTGCGATGGTGACCCACCCGGGATCCCTCCTCAGGGCCACGGGTGCTGGGCCTGGTCTGTGTCCGGGCAAAGCTCTCACACGGCTGCCTCGGGACAGCGCCCTGTGCCCAGACAGGTGCGCGCACCGTCTCCCACAGCCGCACCCCAAGCCTGGCTGCTGAGACACAGGGACCCCCTCCTGAGTCCAGCCCATGCTGCCAGGGTGGCCTCCTTGCTCGTACCCTCGGCATCCCCGGCTCCATCCTCATAGCCTGGACCGTGAGGATGCTTCGGGACAGGACGGGCCTGGCTGGGGTCCCACGGAACAGGAATACTGTGGCCTCAGCCTGTGGCTTAGAGCGCACGCCTGTTCTGTTAAATGGGGACAATGGAAGGACTGGCTGCCAGGGTTGCTGGGAGGACAGCACACAGGGCCACCCTCCTCTCAGCTTGGGACCCCACGAAACCATCCCCTCGGGACAAGCCACTGATGGCCCTTCCTTCCACCTCGGGCCACTCGGAGACCCCTGTCCTCCCCACAGCGCCCCCTGCGCTGGCCCTCAAGCCCTAGCTGCACCTCCTGCCCCAGCACAGCGTCCCCAACAGTCAGGCCCTGAGCAGAGCAGGGTGGCAGGCCTGCGCTTGGGGGCCAAACACAGACCCCAGCCCCCCAGAGGGTACCATGGGCAGCCTGCTTGGCCTCTTAAGGCCTCCAAACATGAGGGAAAACAGATTCTCAGGGTCACCATGGGCATTTTCGGACCTGTCACACAGCTGGGCATGGTGGCATGCCTGTCACCTCAGCACTTGGAAGGCTGAGGCAGGAGGATCACTGCAGCTTCAAGGCCAGCCTGTACTACTAGCAAGATCTTGTCTCAGAAACCAAAATATCAAGGCACTGGGGATGGGGATTTAGCTTTGAGGTAGAGCACTTGCCTAGCAAGCACAAGGCCCTGAGGTGGATCCCCAGCATGAAAAAAAAAAAAAAAAAAAAATCAAGGCTGCCACAGAGGCCCTCTCCAGAGCCCGCTGTCCCGTGTGCCAGCCCGCTCCCGGGGCTCAGGGCAAGTGTGAGTGCTCACTGCTGCTCTGGAGGGACATTCCAGAGCCTCCCAGGAGGGGACAGGGACAGCTCGAGCTGCTGTGCGCCTGCCCAGTGGGGAGGTCCCTTGCAGAGCGGCGTCAGTCCCAGGCCCCAGAGGACGGAGGGACAGGCGGGCCGGGAAGCCGCAGGCCACACTGCACAGTGGGTGCCGACCCCCGCCACCCTGGTCCCTGGCCTCACTCTCACCCTCCCTGTGCCTGGGCAGGAGCCGCACCCCACCTGTCTGAGGCTCAGGCACCGTGCGCAGCCAGGACCCAGGCTCAGGGGCTCCCTGTGCCCAGGAGAGGAGCCAGCAAGCCTGGGGGCCTGGTGCCTACTGCGGGCTGTGTGTGCAACACGTCCCAGTCAAGTGGGGACCCAGAGAGGGGACCTGAGCGCAGGTGTCCCAATGCCCCATCTGGTGTCACTGAGTGCCCGGACCTTGCCCCCACTGGAAGTGGCGAAAGGGAAGGCAGGAGTGAGCTCGTCTTTCATGGCAGCCTCTGCGGGTCCTGTCTCACAGGCAGCCTTTGGCCCGGCCCTGTGCCTGAACCGGTTACAATGAGGCCAGTTTCACTCTGCAGTCAGCTGTGGAAAACAGTATTACGGTTCCTTAAAAAAAATTAAACATAGATCTGAGCACGGTGGTGCAAGCCTATAAACCCAACACTCTGGGAGGCTGAGGCAGGAGAACTGCACATCTGAACTCAGTCTGAGTAGTTAGTGACTTAGAGAGACCCTGTCTGGAAAGACAAAATGTAGAAAAGGGGTGGAGATTGGACCTTAGCACAAAGGCTCTGGGTTCAATCCCCAGTACCAAAAAATAAATAAATATAGAATTATCAAATGACCCACCTGGAGGAACACCCCCCAAAGAATTTAAGGCAGAAATCTGGAGAAAAACTATACGCCCAGGAGCCCGGCAGCACTGTTCACAGTACAACCCAGCACCCACTGAGGAGTGAATGGATAAGCAAAGCCCGGACCAGGCCTAAAAAGGAGAGAAACCATCAGGCATGGCGGTGCGCACATGCCTTGGGAGGCTGAGGCAGGAAGACTGCCCAGAGTTCAAGGCCACTCTGGGTGACAGTGAGCTCAAAGCCAGCTGAGCCACGCTGGGAGAGCTCGCCTCAAAACAAAAACAAAAGCACACACACAGAGGAAAGAAATGAACACATACGCTTCACAGACGAACCTCTCTGACACGTACGCTGGACAGAAAAGGACAGAGAACGCAGGATTCCACTCATTTGAGCACCTATGGCTGTCAAGGTCCCAGAGACGGAAGTTCTAGGGGCTTCGGGCGCTGGGGAAAGAGGGGGATGGGAAGTCACTGTTTTTGTGTTTGAGTTTTTGGGTTGTTGTTTGAGACATGGTCTCACAATGCAGTTCAGGCTGGCCTTGAACTCACTCTGTAGCCCAGGCTGGCCTCAAACTGGTGGCAATCCTCCTGCCTCAGCCTCCCAGGTGCTGGGATTACAGGGTGCCATTCACGCCGCCACAACTGGCCAGGGAAGTCACTGTTTATTATTAGGTGTAGGGTTTCAGTTTGTGGAGATGACAGAGTCCTAGTGACGCAAGTAGTGAGGGTGCCACGACTGTGCGAATGTCCTTCATGTTGCCAGCCTGGACCTTAGTGTGGTAAATCCTGTGCCAGGCATATTTTACTGCAATCAAAAAACACAGAAAACAAGAGCCCTCAAGCTCAGGGGTTCCCCAGGCTCCTCACTTGACTTCCTGGGCACAGACCCCCAACCAGGCTCACCCGGCTACTGGATGCAAGCCAGCATCGCCCCGGACCCCAAATGCCTCATCCTTGAGTCTCTGGTAAGTGGGTCTCTTGGGACCCATCCGGCCCCTCCTGCAGGCATCCTGGCTCTTCCCAAGCAGGTACCAGGGGCCGGTGGTGGCCTGGCCTCCCGGTGGTTGGGGGCCTCCCCTGCCTGGCTCCAGGGGCAATGTTTATTTTCCTAGTGAGTCTACGTTCCGGTTTCCGCCCTGCCCACAGGAGGGAATGCTTTAAAGAAACTCTCCGTTATTAATGTGGTTTCTTTTGTTGTAAGTCATCGCGACGGCAGCGATCGAGGGTTTATTTTCCTAACGTGCTTGGCATAGCTCAGCGCCCGGCGCAGCCTCAGCGTTTGATTTGGGAGGAACCCGAGACCCCGGTTTATTCTGAGTCACCAGCAAAGCCACAGCCGGCCAGCCAGTTCTGGGGGGAGCCAGGGCCGGGAAAGTCATGGGCAGGAATAGGCCGTGTCTACTGGTGGTTTTGTGAAACAACGGATTGTTTAAAATTTCTTTTTCTTTTTAAAATCTGAGCCTGCTAACCTGGCACTTTGAAAGCACATCGATTTTCTAACTCATTAGTTTCCCCGCTAACTCTTACTTTTCTAATGGGAGGCATCTCATCTCTTTCGGCCAGCCTCTTTCTTTGGTCCTGGAGTAGCTGTAGAAACCACAGGAAACCCTACTTCCAACCACATCTGAGCCCTCTGGGGGTGCCGGGGCTCCCCAAGCCCCAGGACAAGGCAAGGAGATGTGGTCAG
Organism: Hystrix cristata; assembly: GCA_004026905.1. Classification (NCBI taxonomy): domain Eukaryota; kingdom Metazoa; phylum Chordata; class Mammalia; order Rodentia; family Hystricidae; genus Hystrix; species Hystrix cristata. The sequence continues at coordinate 22,335 of PVJO010001901.1, forward strand.
TGCCACAACTCAGGGCCCACACGTGTGTCCTGGGTCCGGAGTCTTAGCAACCAAGGGGCAGTCCTCGCTCCGTCTCCGTCTCTGTCTCTCTGTGCTGGGGATGGAACCCAGGGCCTCGTGTGTGCCAGGTGAGTGCTCTGCCGCCGAGCCACACCCAGGCCACTTTCCATCGGCCTCACCAGAAGGAAAGAGCGGTCCCTTCTACCCCATGCTAAGTGACAGTGGGAAGAGGCACCTGACCAGATGATGAACAGGAAGCCGCCTCAGCCTCTTCCTCCCACCACACCCTCTTCAACCCTGACCCACGGAGCAGGCTGAGGACTCTGCCACTGGGGGGCTGGTCCCCAGGGCAGCTCTGGGCACAGCTTCCAAGACAGCAGCCAGCTGAGAGTGCCTCCCTGAGCCTGGGACTCTGTCCCCCCTGGGCCGCCCAGCGTGTCCTCTGTCCCCACCCACACCAGCGCCCGGCCTTCCTGGTTTATGGGCCTCCTGCACTCTCTGGGAGGGTGGCCAGCCCTGAGAGCTGCTGGGGACACCAATGCCCACCCAGCAGCGGTCCTGGCACCCAAATCCCAGGGGGCACCAACTGTTCCGGGGTCCTCGGGGAGCCCCCCACCTGGAGTCCTTGTATGCTCTTGATTTGGGGAGAAGCCCAGCCTTCACATCCATCCCCATGCCAGGTCCAGGACCTGCTTCTTCCCTCCTCATCACTTCTGTGCCTCTGTCCCCTCCTCTCCTCCGTCCCTTCCTTCTTTCCCTTCACCTTCAATTTGTTCCTGTTTTGCTCCCCAAGCCCCAGTGAAACCAAGACATCTGTCCCCTCTGCCCTGCAGGGAGCCGGCCGAGAGCTGATGAGGGTCCCCCACCAAGCCCACAAGCCGGCGGGAGCACTTGCTTGAGCCCTCTCCCCTTTCCAGCAGGGATCTGAACCCAGCTTCCAGGGGTGTCTGCATCCCGCAGTCACCCTGAGGATGGAGATGGCGACCACCAAGGCTGGTGGGGGCACGCAGAGAGGACACAAGGCCTCCCCGCCTCGGTTCGCCTAGGCTGCGGCCCCTCTTTTTTCTCCCCAGCACCTCTAGTCTGTCCCAGATGCAAGTTCACAGCTAGCCCGGGCACCCAGGACCTGGAGGCTGGTTCAGGGAGCAGGGTCCAGGGTGGGTGGGAAGATGGACAGCCAACCCGTCCTCCATCATCTCCCCAGACAACGGGGAACTCCAGGAAGTCGGGGGCCCTGAGCCTCCGCCAGGCTAGCGCGGTGTCCAGTTCAGGGACACGGCTATGGCTTTGGGTCACCCCACCCCGCTTCAGGAGGTCTCACTGCGGGGACTCTGGTCCCCACTAAAACGACCCAGCCAGGGACCCTCTTTTATCCCTGTCTTCTGCCCTCTCCCTGCCCCCACCCCTTCTTCCCAAGGGCTCAGGACTCTGTGTGACTTTTTGAAAAAAGCCACTTGGGTGGATTGTTTGTTTTTAGAGCCCCTTCCTGATGACCTTTAACCCCAGCGGGGGAAGAGAGGCCTGGCTGGCTCCTTAGAGCTGGGCCATTCCCCATGGGGGAGCCTCCCAGGCACCGGCCTCTGCACCCCCCAAACCCACTTAGGAAAGACGCAAGAGTAGCTGGATGCTGGCAAGGGAGGGGGCAGAGCCGGAAACCTAGCTCCGTGACGCCTGCCTTTGCCCCTCCGAAGCCTCAGCGTCCCCAGCTGTCCCACGCAGTAATCCAACCGCACCCACTCCCCAGGCTCTGCGGGCGCGGCGCCGCGCCCCGAAGTCCCCGACCCCTCTCCTAGCGGCGAGCTCTGGACCACCGCAGCCGCCCCGTCACCCGCACCCCCCTACCCTGGTGGGGGCTGACCCACCGCGTCCGACGGTGCCCGGGGCGCTCTGCCGCGTCGGCCCCCGCCCCGCAGCCCGGGCGGCCCTCGTACCCCGACTGCGCCCACGTCCCGCGTCCGCCCCGCGCGCCCTCGTCCCCGCCGAGGTCCCCGCCGCACTCACCGTCCTGCGGCGCCGCCTCGCTGCCGCTGCTGCCCCCGGACGGCTCCCGCGCCTCGGCCCCGGCCCCGGCCCCGGCCCCGGGCCGCGCCGCCAGCCGCCCGGCCGCCGCGTCCTCCAGGTCCAGGAGGTGGCTCACCGAGAAGTTGGTGCGCGCCGGGCCGCAGTCCCCGGGCCCCGGCTTCTCCAGCGCGAAGGCGGCGCCGTCCATGCCCGCGGCGCCGGGCGGGTCCCACGCGTGTCCCCGGCCGCCCGCGCGCCCCCGTCCCCGCGCCTCCCGCGGCCCGCCCGGCGCTGACGCACGTCGGGGAGAAACTTTCCTCCCGCCCCTGCCCGCCCGGGCGCTCGCTCGCTGCAGCTCGGCGCTCCGGGCCGCGCGCCCCCGGGGAGGGGGCGGGGCGGGGCCGGCGGGGGCGGGGCCGGCGGGGGGCGGGGCCGGCGGGGGCGGGGCCGCCCCCTCCCCACTCGCGCTGCGGCCGGGGAGGCCGGCGCCGCGCCCTCGGCCCCCGCGGTGGGGGTCCCCGGAGGAGACGCGGCGGGGCCTGGCAGCCCCTTCCGTCCCCCGGTCCCTCCGACTGGGCCGGCGCAACTCCCGGCTGCACCCGGACTGTCCCCAGCGCCCCACCCCGCCGCCGCCGTGAGAAGCGCCCGAGGTCCACCTGCACCCCCCATTCGGTCGCCCAGCCCACGGTTCCCTTGCGCGGCCCCTGAGTAGTGCGGTGACGCGTCTCCCACGCGTGACACCTCGGCGGCCACCTGCGGCCAGCCCCAGCGCCTCCCAGAGCTGAGAGGAAAGCGTTTCCCTCGGCCACCCCTTGCCACACACGCCGGACAGCCAGCCAGACTGACAGATGGGCGACCGGGAGAGAGGGCAGATCCGGGTCCCTGCTCGAGTTTTTGTTTTTCAAGGAAAGCTGAGAAAAGACACAAGGAGCCCGGGAGGGAGCCGGGACTCTGAGGCTCCACTCCAGATGCCGAGGGTCTCACCCCAGGACACTGCTTCCTGGCCTGTCCTCTGTCCCCCTGCTGCCCCGGAGTGCATGAGTCACCCAGCAGACACCCGGCAGAAGGCCTTCGGAAGGCCCAACCTGGGGTCTGAGGCCAGCAGCAGGGTTCCTCCCAGACAGGAACCACCCCCAAATGGTGCTGGGTGTCCCCCGGTGCTGAGCCACCGCAAACCTTTGAGATGGCCCTGGGGACAGGTCAAGGGGCCCGAGAGGAAGTGACTGTTCCCAGGGTTCCACCACAAACAACTGTGTCCAGCAGGAAAAGCCACGCGGTGGCCTCCCTTCTCCGAGGACCCTGGTCCCCAGTGATACCCAGGGGTGCTTGGTTGCACAGCTGTTGGGGAGACAGATGTGGAGGGCCCTAGACAACCTCCAGCTGAGCTGGGCCAGGCACTTTCCTCCCTGCTCCTCTGAGCGGATCAGCCTGATGCAGTCCCTAGGGGGAATGATTGGGGGTTCCATGGAAAAGTTCTGGGTTCTTGGCCTGCAATACAGGAATTTTCTGTCCACATCAGCTGTGGCATGACAGATGAGGAGACTGAGGCAGCAAAGGCAAAAGCTCCTCTAGAGTTGGGAAGGTCCAAGTCTTTTTTTTTTTTATTTTTTTTTGTCCTGGAGATTGAAAGTCCAAGTCCTTTTGTTGAACAGATGGGTGGAGAAAAGCCAGGCAGGAGTGGTGGTGTGCGTCTGGAATCGCAGCACTCAGGAGGCTGAGGCAGGAGGATCGCTGTGAGTTTGAGACTACTCTGAGCTACATAGAGAGACCCTGTCTTAATAAACAAAAACAAAAACAAAAGATGGGTAAAGTGAGGCCCGGAGCAGAGAGACTTGCCATGCTAAGGCTCTTGATGGGACTGGCGGCACAGTGGCTTCCAAGTCTTCGTTGTCCTGCACACTTTGCCAGGTGATCGTCACATCCCTGGCTCAGCCTCCTGGGTGCAAATTGAGATCTTACTGTAGGCCTCAGGTGATGCATGTAGCCCTTTGTCTCCACTGGACAGTAGATGTGCTGTTAGGAGGGCGAATCAGTTGTCTATACAGTGAGCGCTCAGTATCAACAGTTTTTATCTTCTGGGCTTTGTTATTCATTCGTATTTGGGGTGCTAGTCAGGTGCTCTACTACTGAGCTACATCTTCCACTTCAACAATTATTATTTTTGTTTTTTTGGTTTTTTGAGACAAGCCCTCACTATGTAGCCCAGGTTAGCCTCAACTTCTTGGTGATCCTCCTGCCTCGGCCTCCTGAGTGCTGGGATTGAAGGTGTGCGTCACCATGCCCGGCTCAACAATGATTATTTTGGGAACATGCACTCTGAGAAACAGGGCAGAGCAGGGGTGCCCCGGGGACACGGATTGGATGGGCTCACTGCGTTCACCAATAGATCTGTGGCTCGCCCGCCCCCCACATCTGCTCCATCCCCTGTACCACTGAGGCAGTGAAGGAACTGACGCGCAGGTGCTGCGAGTGGCGGCCACTACTCTGGCAGATGGACAATGCGGGCCAGGTGGACAGGAAGGCAGAGGGGGAAGGGCTGCTGGGCTGAAGCTCTGCCTGCCAGCGGGAGAATCAGCCTGGAATTACCCGCGGGAAGCTGGGTCCTGGCCTCACCTGGAGTGAAAATACTTATTTGCCTTGCTCTCAAAAGCTCCTGCACGCTGGGCACGGTGGCACAGGCCTGTCATTCCAGCACCAGGAGGCTGAGGCAAGAGGATTGCCATGAGTTCAAGGCCAGCCTGAACTACATAGGATCCTGTCTCAAAACAAAAACAAGCATAAAAAAAGAAAGCTGAAGAAACTGGAGACCTGGAAACCAATGTCCAGGGCAACGGCAGCGAAGGGCGCCTCCTCTCGGAAAGACTGCAGCTCTTCAGAACAGGCAGGTTTCTTCCTGCCCCCTTTTGATTCCATCCAGGCTAGGAGCCTATTGGTTGGTACCACCCACAACTGCTGTGGTCTTGCCCTCTGGTTTGCTGGCCTGGATGTCAATCATCCAGACACACAGATCCTCCTGCCTCTGGCTCCGAAGAGCTGAGACCACTAGTGTGTGCCACTACGCCCAGTGCCTGCTTTCTGTGTCTTTGAATAGTCGTATGCACTACTGTTTTTATTTTTTTATTTTTTGGTGCTGGGGATCGAACTCAGGGCCTTGCACTTGCTAGGCAAGCACTCTACCTCTGAGCCAAATCCCCAGCCCCTCCGCTACTATTTTTAATGAAAGCCTAATGATACATTATTCCCTATTGCTATCCATCCTCAGTTATATTCTTGAGAAGAAATGCCTAGAAATAGGACATCTGGGGCGGTAGATATGTGACGGCCTCCCAGAGATGTTGACATCTTAATAAGGGGCCTGGGAAAGTGTCACCGGGGAATTGAGGCAGCAGACTCTGCTGGGGAGACGATTGTGTGGCAGGACCCAGCGTAATCGCAGGGGTCCTCAGAGGAGGAAGAGATGGGCGTCAGGGGCGGAGTGGCGGCTAGGGAGACAGAGCTGCGGGCCGTGGCCGGCCTTGGGATGGAGGAAGGCGGCCACCGAGAGATGCGGACGGGCTCGAGAAGCGGGAGAGTCAAAAAGAAGAGATTTCTCTCCTCTCTAGACGGATCCTCCCCGGACCTCCTGCAGGCGTCTTGATTTCAGTCCAGGACACCGACCTCCAGAGCTGTGAGGTAACCTGCGCGTGGTTTCTGAAACGTAGGTGTGCGAGGCAAACATTGTCAGAGAAAATCCTGAGGCACCCCGGGCCTTTGGTACTATTGCCATGTGGCCCCACGCTGTTCCTGCTGCTGGGTCCTGCTCCCTGCAGGCTCTCCGCTTCCCTGCTACCTGAGCTGTAATACTGAGTTCCTTTACATTTCAGAAGGCTTTTTTGTTTTAGTCTGCGTATCTTGAGCTACTGTGGAGGGTAAGCATCTTTGGTAGTTATGACCACTTCTTTTCTTTCTTATTTATTCGGTGTTACCAGAGACTGAACCCAGGGCCTTTGCACTGAGCTACATTCCCAGCAGTTAGTTTTGTTTGTTTTTTGAGACAGGCTGGGCTTAAATTTTTGATCCTCCTGCTTCAGCCTCCCGGTGCCAGGATTACAGGCACGTGCCACCATGTCCAGTCACCACTTAATTTCTTATTGGTAAAATGTTTGTTTATAGACTGAAACAGAGCTCTGTCTTGTACTGAGTTACATTAGTGTCCTCAGTTAGCCATCACGATCTTGAAGAGACATGACTGTCCCTCACAGTAGGACCAGGCCCATTTTACGGATGGGGAAACAGAGGCTGAAGACAAGGATTCCTACAGCTCCTGTTCACCCGCTCACTCCCAGAACCTGTTCCGAAGGAGGCGGCCCAGCGGGAGTGGCACATGTGGGCCCCCAGGAGGAACCCTGTTCACCACCACATGTCTGGGGAGCCACAAGCTGCTGTGACTCTGATGTGACCAAGTGTGAGTGTGGCCAGCCGCAGCGCCCTGTAACACCGTGTCAGGCTGTGACCGCAGCAGGGCTCCCTGGCACCCCAGCCCCCAGCCTGCCCTGTGCATGTGGCGGGGGGGGGTGTTTGGCTGTCCCTTGCTCACTGCCACACTGTCCTGAGCCTCGCGCTCCTTCCTGGGGACTCCTGCGGAAACGATGCTCTCAGCCCTCAGCGAGGTCGAAGTACTCTGCACCCAGCCCTGAGATCTGCAGGCTGCACATCCCTGGATGCAGTGCACCCAGGATCAAAAATATGACAAAGAGCCGGGCGTGGTGGCACAAGCCTGCAATCCCAGCTCTCAGGAGGCTGAGGCGGGAGGAACACTGCAAGTTTGAGGCAAGCCTGGACTAGAGTGAGACCCTGTCTCTAAAAACCAAAAACAACAACAAAAATACACCTGTGCTAAATATGTTACAATCATTTTTCTTGCCATCATTCCCTAAACAGTATCCTGTAACAACTATTCGTAGCGCTCACATTGTAGTAGGTATTGGGAGGAATCTAAATGTCAGTGAAAGCACACGGAAGGTGCGTGGGTGATAAGCAAACGCTGCGCCATTTACTTAAGGGCCTGGAGGAGGCGAGGGTTTTGGTACCCACGAGGGTCCTGGCACCGTCCCCCAAGGTACTAAGGGCAACTGTACCCTGTGAAGAGTGTGTCTGCCCCACCAGCAGACTCAGAGACGAAGCTGCGCCCCGCGGTTGCTGGTCTCCCACCTAACGGGCCTCCTGTAAGCCGGGCAGCCTCGTGACCGCATCACCCTACACCTCTCACACTGGGAAGGGAGACCAAGGGAGACCGGCTCCGCGAGCGTGAGCTCCGAGTCCTTGTAAGGTGATCAGGCTCATAGTCACCACGCCAGGTTGTTCTGTGAGAATTAGGGCTGGGAAGTTAGTTTTCCACCGGAGGACATGTCCTTTTTTAAATAAAGCAGCCAAATAATGAGGCCCATTGTGTTTCCCTTTTTGCCTTTGCTACCAGGAAACTCAAAGCCAACCTGAAGACATGATCACAGTAACAGTCTCTGCAGATGGCAAGTCAGCATGATGTTGGACCACCTGCTGCCCTCTCTGAACCTCAACTTTCCCCCGTAAGAGGCCTGCTGTGCCCTCCTAACACTGTAGCCCTGGGCCCAGGGACATCGTGCACCCTTTCCATCATTGTGTGGCACACGGCAGGCTCTGTAGAGGCTGTGGTGTGGGCCACCAGTGCTGGGGTGTCCTCCAGGTGGCTCCTGGGACAGGCCTGGTGAGTACCCGGCGCAGCCCCAGGGGGGCGTGTGCAGAGCAAGGTGCCATGCTGGGTGCCCTCAGGGACCTCAGGGGCAGCAGACACCCCAGTGAGATGGGCTGGTGCAAAACACTGTGAATGATTCTCACCACTGGGATTTATTGAGCACTTACTGCATACAGAGGGCGACAGGGGGCACCGGTCCATCAGCTCAGGGCCACGAGTTGAGGACCCGACTCGGGTGGGCCCCGCCGCTGTGTTCCAGCAAATAAAAGGTGTGATCAAACACTACAGTGCATGTTTAAATGAAAAATGCAAACAGGGAGACAGATCTTTTGCAGAAGGGAAGGGGACCAAGAGATGGGGGGAGAGTTAAGGTGTGTTGTGTTTGTGCACCGTGTACTGCAGACAGGTACTCATAAAAACTAGAGATTTAAAAATTATTATAGTAAAAGACTCATTGCCACGAATCCCCCAAGATCCCCTCCTTGCTTCGTGCACGCTTGTTCTGCGGTTCTCGCTGCCTCCCGAGGTGGTTCTGGAGGCCTCTATCCAGAGGGTATTTTTAGGGTTGCTTCAATGTCCTGGTTGATCCAAAATGTTTATGGTAATTTCTGTCAAATGAAAACATGAGGCTGTGTCCTCACCCGCCTTGTTCACCAGAGCTGGCACTGTGCGACTTCTGGCTCCTCCCCGAAGTCAAAACAACCATGAAAGGGCAACATTTTGAATCCATTCAGGACATCGAGGCAGCCAGGACGGCGCAACTAGAGACACTCAGGAAAGAGGCCTCCGGAGCTGCTGCAGACCGCGGCCAGGACGTGGGATGAGTGTGTGCAAAGTGAGGGGGAGGACTCTGAGGAGGACTCCTGGAGGTGTGTAGTTCACTGTGATACATTTTAAATGTGAACATTCACCACATATTTTGACCCTATCGGGTGGGTCTGGCTGTAGTTTACTGGAACAGACACCTCGCCCAGATGCCCTTTGGTGGAGAACTCTCCCATCGCAGGAGAGACACTCAGGTTCAGAGGAGAAAGGACCCCTGATCTGGGGCCGCCACCCTGCAGCTCACTTCCCCGGGATGTGGGGGCCCGGCCGAGGCCAGGCTGGGGGAGCCCAGGGCCTTGGCGTAGCCTCTTGCCACCCGCAGGCCCTGCCCGTGCCCTCCGGGGCTCAGCAACATCTTGCTATTATTACTCTGCGGCTGAGTCGAGCTACGCTGGGCGCACAGAAAGGGGGGACACAGATGCAGGGACCCGGTGGGCCCAGGGCTCTCAGCTCCCCGGCTTAATTGGGGATATAATAGTTATTATTATTTATAACATGCTCTTGAACCCCAGCCAGGAGGGCGTGTTCACAGCCTGCCCGATGCAGGCAGGCGTTAAATAATTAAACCAAGGGTCTGATCAGGCAGCCCAGCTCCCCGTGGGCACCACTTCCTTAGTTTGCTGATTGCTGATATTTTGGGGGTGAAATATGACCGTTTTTATGACCAGGGAGATCAGAGCTCCAAAGTGGGGGAAAAAAGGAAAAAAAAAGGGAGGGCGCCTCCAGCTTTCCTTCCCTCAGCCTGACGGCCTGCTAAAGTTTCTCTGGACACGCGAAGATTTACACACCTTTCTGCGGGGAGCGGTAAATCACCCGCCACCCTCCCGGGTCCCGAAGCAGCACACGGGACAGTAAGTCATCGAGAAATGAGAGGCCTCCCCGTAGTCGCTGCGGCCGCCCCGATGAGCAGGAGCCTGATGACTTTTTTTGAAGTAGAGGTCAAGGTTTTTTAAATAAAACAATCTGTATTAATGCAATTTCCTCTTTAGCTGCAGCATTGGTTTTTTTCTCTCTGTCTCTTTTTTTGGAAGCGAGAGGCTGCGTGGGGAAAGGCATCATTTTTCTCCCTCCAGACAGCAGATCCCTAATGAGGGAGATTTATTTAAGAATCTGTACATCATCACCTTGTCCAGGCCTCCGATGGGACCCCAGGCTCGCTCTGTCTGTGTGTTTCAGATTAGCGGGCCGCATGGATGCCGCCGCCCCCAGCCACTGCTCTCCCTTCTCTCTGCCAGGGACCTCGGTGCAGACTCTGGTGACTGGAGTTCATGCCTCAGTGTCCCCTGCCTGCCCCCACCCGCTCTGATCACCGCATCCTAGTCCGGCTCTTCCTCAGGTCTGATCCTCCGCCCTACCTTCCAACCTTTTTATTTTGGGGGCTTTTGTTTTTTGAGACAGGGTCTCGCTATGTAGCCCAGGCTGGCCTTGAACTCGCAGCGATCCTCCTGCCTCAGCCTCCTGAGTGTTGGGATGACAGGTGCCTTCCGGTCTTTACCTGTCAAAGGCGCATAAGGACAGCAAGGTTGTGCAGGGCACACCGGGGCCTCCATCTTCCACCGCAGGTCCGTAATGCTCGGCCACTTGTCCGGTGGCCGCTGCCGTCCCCACCTTCCTCACTCTGGGACCCGCCCCGCTCCCACCCAGGTTCACTGAAACCGGGCTGAGCAGCTCTGCCCAGGTTCACTGGGTGTTGTGACAGAGTGGCCGGGGCGCTAGGGCAGAGGGTAGAGCGGCAACGACCCCTGGAGGTCGTTGCGCTGAGACTGAGAAAAAATGGAGGAATGAGAAGCCAGGCGTAGGGGCACATGGTGCGCCCCTATAATCCCAGCACTCGGGAGGCTGAGGCAGGAGGATTGCAGCCTGGAACACAGCGTGATCCTGTCTCAAAAAATAAAATGAGGAGCTAGAAGATCGGGGCCCATGGAGGGAGGGGGTAGGGAAGATGGGAGGGCATCTCTGGGGAAGGAGGAGCCACACTTGGCAGGCAAAGTCTCACCATGCCTCAGTTTCCCCTTCATGCCAGGGAGCATGAATCAAATCTGCACACCGTTCTACAGGCCCCAAGGTCCTGGGACACCTGTCTCATAGATCTGGGTCGAGCCCCTTCCTCTGGCAGGGCCATGTCGGGGACCAGGTGGAGCTGGCAGGGCCTGGCTGTCTGGGACGAGCGTCCCACTGGGGGCAGGTCCCTGGGCAGGTCAAAGCCACTTGGAAGCAGGTGGCATGCACCGGAGCTGGCTTTTAAGAGCCAGGCTGGCTTTAAGGAGGAAGCGAGGGCACAGAGATGGCTTCCCCAGACCCCCCAAGTGGGAGCTAGGGAGCATCTTGGGCCATGGGTCTGCGCTGGGAGGATGGAAGCCTGGGGAGCAGGGGGCCGCTTTCCGCCCGTTACCATGCCCAGGGTGACCCCCACATTCAAGGGGCACAGACCTCACCACCTCTTCTCCCACCTGTGGTCAACTGACCCTCTTCAACCTCCGATGACGCCCAGGTGAGGCCAGCCTGTCCCTGTCCCTGCCGGCTCCTCGTGTCCACACCATCACCTCCATGGAGCCCAGCCCCGTGCCTCACACCAGGGAGCGTGGAGCAAGCAGTGGTCGGCGGCAAGTGGCAGCCCAACCACCGTGACCCGTGCATGTGTCTAGACCAGAGGGGTCCAGGGTCCCGCCCTGCAGCCCAGCCTGGGCAACCTGGTGACTTAGGGAGACCCTGTCACAAAATAAAAAAGACAGAGAAAGGGTCAGGCACATAGCTCAGCACGAAGGGCCTGGGTTCAGTTTCTAGTACCCAAACCATCATCGCCACCGTCATCCTTACCCTGGTGCCACCACTCACGAGCCCAGTCATCCTGGGCCAGTCGCTTCCCTCGTCCCTAAATGGGGAGGACAACAGGGTCTGTGCCCAGCACTGGGGCACTCGCTGGGTGTCAGGCAGGGCGGAGGCTGAGAAGGGCCACCTGGTTGGGTGTGTGATTTTCCAGAAGTCCCTCTTTGGGGACTTCCTGTCCCCACCGGTGAAATGGACGTGTGCACCTCGTCCACAGCCAACCCCTGGCGTGCAGCCCGGCCACGCCACCCGCTTCTTCCTGCCCGTCCCCCTTGGTCTCTCCCGTGTCTCTGTCGTCACACTGTGTCCCCACAGCCTCCTTGTCTCTCCCTTTCCTGATCTGCCAGGGACAGGATGCCGCTCTCCCAGGCCCGGTTGGATTCCCTTTCACAGCAGCGAGTTGGGAAGAGGAGGGCGGAGGAGGATTCGAAGGCCGCATATTGGTTCCAGATGTGGCCCTTCTCGAAGCCTCTCCAGCAATTTAATTAAATTCCCCCAGACAGCCAGGAGGGCTCCTAATGATTGAGTTTCCCGGCCCCTCCTCGGGCAGCGCGCTCAGCCCTCTTTCTCCCTGACGGATGGCCACAGTGAGCCAAGCAGGGCCAGCGTGGGGCGCCACCCTCCCCCACCCCAAGGAGACGGAGCCCTTTGGGACAGGCTGCAGGGTGCCCAACGGTCCCCTCCCCAAACCCTGTCCCTGGAGCTGGCCTGCCTGGGATGGAGGCCAAGGGGCCCCGGCAGGGCCTCTGGGATGGAGGAGTCCCTACCAGCCAGCAGGGGAGTGGGCTCGGGCCTGCCGGCACCCCCACCGGACTCGGCAGGACAACTGTGGCTCAGGGGCAGGGCCGCCATGGGGTCACGGGCAGCACCCTCATCTGCCAGACTCCCCCGTGCACCCCTTTGTGGGCTGGGGCCCCAGACTCCCTCCTGTCTCAGGTGAGGGGCCCAAGGGGGCCCAGGAGAAGCCTTGCACACTGGGGCTGGGGTGGCCCGGGAGGAGGATTCCCCAGCTCAGCCCCTCAGTGGCTCACAGAGCCCATGCTGGGATCCAGTACCAGGCGGCTAGGACGGGGAGCAGGGTTATGGCCAGTGGGCAGGTGGGGAGAGGTAGGAGGCAGAGGTAGGATGGCCCCTGGGAGCAGAGGCCCTGGCGACTGTCACCTCCAGGCACCAGGCTCCCTGAAATCCTCCTGGTGCTTCCCAGTAAAGCAAACTGAGGGGAGAAAGTCCTTCCAGGCCTGGCCAGCGGCCTGCCACCCAGCTCCTGCTGCAGTTCCTGGTGCCTCAGTTTCCCTTTGAGTCCACAGAGGGTTGGGCCTCTGGAAAACCACAAACTGGAACCCTTTTCCTCCAGCTTGTGGCCAAAGAGGGCCAAGCAAGCTGAAGCTGGGCCTTCCGGGCAGTGACCCTCTTACTCCTGAGGGTCAGGGGTCAGGGAGGGGTCAGGGTGCGGGGGAGGAGGGGGAAGAGGAGGGGGCTGGGGTCACGGCAGTGTGGACAGGACGGCGGCAGGGGGTGGTGGCCCTGTGGCCGCACTTCAGAGGATGCCAGCCCCTCCCGCTCTGTACCCAGGCGCCCCAGACCTGCCCAGGGCGACCCTGGAGGCACTGCCAGGAGAAGACAGACGTAATCTGCACTGTCCAAATATCTCAACTGATGAGAAGACCATAAAACCAAAAGAAAGAAAGAATAGAAAAAAAGATAAAGAAAAAAAGGAATGAAGCGAGGGGCTGAGGGCCCTTTTTATCAGTACTGGGGACTGAACCCAAGGCCTTGCCACTGAGCTACACCTGTGGCCCTTTAAAGATACAATTTTTACAAAAATGTTTGAAACAAGGTCTCGCTAAGTTGCCTGAGCTGGGCTTGACCTTGCAAGTCTCCTGCCTCAGCCTCCCCGGTAGCACAGGCCTGGCTGCCAACCATCTGTCTTGGGGACATGGATGCCGAGAGGGTAGTGGGGGCTCCCTGGAGCTGCCCGCTGGTGTGTGTGTGTGTGTGTGTGTGTGCGCACGTGCGCGTGCCTGTGTGGGGGAGAGACAGCAACAGAGAGGTGGAGAGTGACAGAGGGCGGCACGGGGCAGGGGTGTCCTCTCTGGGCAGGGCTCCCGTGCGAGCCCCTCTCTGAGCTCTGACACACGGGTCCTGCGAGGGCTGATGTCTGGGTGTCAGGAAAAGCGGAGACTCGTGTGTCGAGCTCCTATCTAGCCCAAGGAACCCCAGAGCAGGTGCAGCAGGCCTTGGCAAAGCCTCCTGCGGGGGGCTGTGTCGGCGGTTGCAGAGGGAGGGGAGGAAGCCTGTGGGTCCCCCTAGTGTTCACACCCTGCAGCTCGGGGAAGAGGGCATCAGGCCTGATTCTGGGCCCTGGACAGGTGCCAGATTTCAAGTCTCAGGTAAAACGCACTCGTTACAGTCACATTGTGCAGGCACGTTGCCGGCACAAAATACCCGGCACCACAGCTTCGAGGAGAGAGGTTTGTTGTGGTTCACAGCTTCAGAGGGTTCGGTCCAAGGCTGGTGCTCCAAGGCAGGAATGGGAAGAGGGAGGAGCCAGGGGGATGGGGTGCAGCCAGGACGTGCCTTCCAAGCCGCCTCCCCAGGGATCGGCTGTGGCCAGCTGCACCCCACCCCAGCCCCCTTCGGCTCTGTGTGGGCTCTGGTCAGCCACCTTTCCAGGCCCATCTTCTGAACACGTGGCCTTGGGGGTCGAGCCCGCATCACATGAAATTTTAGGGAACCCTTCACCTTGAAACCCTAAAAACACTCACTGGAGAAAAGGCAGAAGATACATGGAAACAGAAAGGTTAAAGCTCCTGGGTCCCTGAAACAACCACCCATCACAGCTCAGCGTGGGACCTTCAAGAATGGAACTCAACCATTCACACACACACACACGCACGTGCGCGTACGCATGCATCCCCCAAATGTGATCGCACCATGCCCGCTAGTCTGTAATTTGCTTTGTCAAATGGCTATCAACTAGGGCACCACATGCAGCAAGTCCCGTCTGTTAGCTGATATCACTGTCGGACAGTGAGAGCTGCTAGCTGTCTCTCCTGTTTTTGTTGACATTTTTTTTGTTGTTGTTTTTATTTTTTTGAGACACAGTTGCACTACATAGCCCACGCTGCCTTTGAACTCACAGTGATCCTCCTGCCTCAGCCTCCCAAGTGCTGGGATTACAGGTGTGTGCCACCATGGCTGGCTTTGTTATCAGTTTTTTGTTGTTGTTGTTGTCCTTTGCCCATGTTGTAATGGGGCTTTGCCTTCTCGTTGATCTCTGATAGGTCCTTATGTGTGCAGGCTGTGTCCCCCTTGTACACAGGCTAGGACAGAGTGACTCCCCGGGGTCTAGCGCTGGGTGTTTGTCCCCAGGAGCCCTGTCTGCTGAGGAACCCTGGAGCTGGGCAGCAGGGAGGTCTGGGCTGGCCCAGCCAGTAGGGGCATCAACAAGAGAGGAAGCAAGAAGGATCAGGCTGAAATGGGCTCAGAGTGCCAGAGCCTCAGGGGAGGTGGATGGAGGAAACCAGGTGGCCCTTGCTGACCAGTGGGAGTGGAAGGGCAAGGGCACTCTCACAACACGAGCTTGGGGGACAGCAGGCAGGGGGTCTACGGCCCCGTGTGGTGTCCACGTGCTGTGGGTGGGCAGAGGTCAGCTCCCCTCCCACGTGTCCAGCTCCATTCGGCCCAGAGAACGTGTGAGGACCCCGGAGCCCCAGAGGCCAGATTGCCAGAAGGTCTCATGGATGCGGCTGAAGTCCCTTCTCTGCTGTGTGACATTGCCTAAGCGCTCAAACCTCTTCCAGCCTCAGTTTCCTTGCTTGTGAAACAGGGTGCAATATCACCTACTTAATAAGTCTTTGCTGGATCGGGACCTGTTGTTGCGCTTTCAGCATAGGGCCTGGCTCTGGAGCCTCCATAAACACAGGGATCTGTGTGGTTGTGAGGCTGATGGTTAGTTACCTCCCAGCCCTCTGTTGGCGGAGCCCAGGAGCGACACTGGGAGCCCTTCACTGCATGCAACACTGTCAGGCCAACAGGCCCAGGTCTAGTGTCACCATTACAATAGCCTTCACTATGTCCTGGTCTCCAAAAACAAGTTTAAGTCCTAGCCTGGGTACCTGGAAAGTGACTTTAGTTGAAGAAGTTTTGCAAACACAATCAAGTTAAGACCCAGGTCACGCTGGGTCGGGAGGGCTACCAGCCCAATGATGGGCGCTACTCAGAAAGGAAGGTATGTTTCGGACGGAGACCCACACACAGACAGAGGAGGAGACGGACTGATGCCACCCCAAGTCCACGGTCTCAGGAAGTTGGCAGCAGCAGGAAACCCACGTCTCTTGAAGGGAGCGGAGTGTTGGCCTTGAATTTGAACACGTGTGGCTGGAAGTTGCTGCTGGGAAGCACACACTGGCCCGGCCTCAAGGGACTTAACCTGGCTGCTCTCCGTCCCGCCCCTTCAGGGGTTTGGGCTGCCCAGTGGGCTTTGACCACTTGTCACTTGATCGCACAACTCTGTTAACAATAGGGAGCGATCACCCAGCCCCTGCTGCCTACTCTGGCTGTGGAACTCTGTAGCTGGCCCTGTGCACGCTTTGATGGCTTTTTCTTGGGAAGCTGCTTTTATTCAAGTCAGAGGGTTTGCTCTGCCCATTACTTAATGAGACAAATTGGGCTGAATCCAGAAAACGCCAGGCCTTGGCTGTGGGGCTGGAGGGTCCCCGAGGCCCAGGCGGATGGCCCGAGGGAAGATGCCTGTGTCCCACATGGGTCCTTGCTGCTGGGCTCCACTCCCCGACATCGCGGGGCTCTGGACGCAGGATCTGCGGGGAGTGGGGGCGCGATCGTCCCCATTTCACAGATGGAGTTCGCTGACCTCAGCAAGGAGCTGTCCCTACGCGCGTGTGTGTGTGCGTGTGGGGGGGCTCATCACCCCACCCAGCGTCCCGCATGGGGACCGAGGTGCCCAACCCCGGTCAGGGCCGGGATCGGTGGCAAGCCTGGGGCACCGGGGCTCGCGTCGCCCCGGGGAGGTGGGCAGGGTCACCCTCCCCGTGGGCGGAGCTCGGACGGCGCCCAGCGGCGGCATGCGGGATCGCAGGGCGGGGCTGGACCGTCGGGCCGGGGCAGGAAGGTGGGCCCACCCCGGGCTGGGATCCCGCTGGGCTGGAGCCCGCGCCCACGCTCGGCTGAGCCACGCCGGGGGACACCCGGCGAGTCCGCCCCGGGGAGACTCTCGGCGCCGTGGTCCTCCGAGCCTGCAGAGAGCGCTGTGAGCTCACGCACGCTTCCGGGTCTGCGCGGACCGGAAGTTCTGGCGAGGGTCACTTCCGGCGCTGCTGCGGCGGTCGGGGCGGTGGACCCGGCCGGGTACGGGGCTGGCACCGGTGGAGCGGGGAGCGTCCTGCTGGCGTCTCGGCCCGGGCGGAAGGTGCGGCCGCACCACCGCGCCCGGCCGCCGCGATGCCGTTCCTGCACGGCTTCCGGAGGATCATCTTCGAGTACCAGCCGCTGGTGGATGCCATCCTGGGCGCCCTGGGCGTCCAGGACCCCGAGCGGCAGGAGCCGCTGGACGGGTGAGCGGAGCGGCGGGGCGCAGAGGGGCCCGGGGTGACCCAGGCCGGCGCCGCGAGGAGCGGCAGGGCGGAGGCGGGGCGTCGCCGGGCTCGCCCTGTGCAGGGGAGCGGGGTGCAGGCCGCGGGCGCCGCAGTTCTCACCCCAGGGCAGGCGACGCTGAGCGTTTGAGCCGGTTTTGTGCAGACAGCGCAGCCCTCCGTGCAGTGCGGGGGAGCGTGGAGGGCCTTCCCCGTGCACGTCGGCTGCGCCGGGCACTCGTGGGGCACACAGGGGTAACTGCGGGGTGCGGGGGTGTCCCCGGAATTCCAGCCCGGGACTTGGTGACAACGGAGGCTTCACCACCACGCCAGCTCTGCCCACTCTGAGCAAAACGCAGCGCAGGTGTTTCCTTAACTGAGGGGTGCCGGGGCGGCTGTTGGCAATGGGGGAACTGCAGGCATCATGCGGGACTCTGTCCAGATGCGTTCTGCGCTGGGATGGAAGCAGAGTGCTGAACTTGATTCCTGCTCGACACTAAGGGGGAACCTTGAACTAGCCAGTTGGAGGGGTGCAGATGGGTGAGGTTAGGGGAAGGCGAGTGGGGGGCGCTGTGGGGTGAAGGGAATCCTCTGGCCTGCGAAGGCGTTGGGGATATTGTGGGAGCCGCATGCAAGGCTCGGAGCTGTTGCTGGCGTGTTTTTAGGGATGACCGCAGCAGTTCCTGGTTAGTGCTGGCCAGGAGGGTGCGGAGGTCGGGGCTGGGGTGTGAAGACTGGGAAGGCGCTGGAGGAGGCTCTGCTGCAGGGCAGGCTGGCATCCTGTAGCTTGGGCAGCGTCAGCATCACGTGTGGGGCTCCTGAGGGAGGAGCATCAGTCCAGCTGTGGTCAGGGCTACCCAGGGCTCCCCTTGGCCCTGACACCGAGGCGCGAGGCCAGATTCTCTGGGCAGCTCAGAAAACCACTGAAGACAGTCCAGTCCTTCGGCAGCGAGCCCAAGGGAGGAGTCTGCTGCAGTGCAAGAGGTGTAGCTTGGCCAGATAGTGGCACACACCTAGTCTCACCTACCTGAGAGACTGAGGCAGCCTGGGCAATTTAAGGGGAGAGCTTCTCTCCAAATGACAATTTTTAGAAAGGCTGGGCATGTAGCTCAGCATTAGGACAGCTGCCTGTTGTGTGAGGCCTTAAATTCAGTCCCTGGTAGGCGGGTAGATGGATGGACAGACAGGCAGGCCAGCCATGTGTCTTGTACCTTCTCCTTGGGAGGACTTTCTGCCCCCCACAGCCAGCTCTAGGGCCCTGTTTTCAGGTGATTGCTTCACCCAGGTGCTGGGGGCAGCCAGTCCCATGGCGCTTCCGTCCCTTAGCTGGTCCCCTCTCACCGCCCAGGCCCAGTTATGTCGCCAGTGAGGAGAGCCGGCTCCATGTCCTCAGCGAGCTGCTGGAGAAGAAGGCCCACTCTCCATTCTACCAGGAGGGCGTGAGCAACGCGCTGCTCAAGATGGCTGAGCTGGGGCTCACGCGGGCAGCTGACGTCCTTCTGCGCAGCGGTGCCAACCTCAACTTCGAAGGTCAGTCGGCCGGGCCTGATTGTCCTCTTAGGAGCACTGGCTGCATTTACTTCCTGGGCTGCCCCTGGGGCCTCCCAGTGGCTCTCTGCACCATCCCCGGAGCCAGCCTGTTCTGCCTTGCCTTGCACTGGATTTAGCTGACTCCCGCACCCATGAGTGTGGAGATGCAGCTGCTGGCACTGCGCCCGGCACTAAGGGAAGGAGATTTCCTGCTCCCACTTCCTCGAGCTCTCTGGTGACTTCATTTATGCCCTCCTTCCAGCCGGCGGTGTCAGGGAAGGTGACAGGCCGTCCTCCCGTCCTCCCTGGTCTCAGCTGGAAGGTGTTTGTGGAGAGTGAGCAGGCAGGGCTGCCCTGGGAGCAAACAGCCTGCCGGGATACCCCCCCACGGAGGCGGGACAGAGGCTGCGGGGCTCCAGGCACCAGGAACAGAGCAGGGGGCGTCCTGAGGGCCTCACTTGGCACCTGGCCATGAGAGCCTGCTGCGCTGTGGGCTCCTTCCCAAAGTCCTGGGCGGGGAGGCCATTTTGTGGCCCTGTTAGACAGGAGAGGAAGCTGAGGCCCAGATGGGCTCAGGAGCAGCTGCTAGGACGTCCACAGGCTCCTGGAATCTGTGGGGACAGCTGTGTCCTGACCACTTGCTGCAGGGTGGGCACTGGGACTGGTCCTGAGCTGACCGTAGCACTGACGCCCACAGACCCTGTCACCTACTACACGGCCCTGCACATTGCCGTCCTGCGAAACCAGCCCGACATGGTGGAGCTGCTGGTGCGCCACGGGGCTGACATCAACCGGCGGGACCGGGTAAGAGTGGGTGTTGCCTGCAGGCGGGGGTGTGTGTGTGAGTGTCTGAGCAGCCTGGCGGCCCCAGGGCCAACCCAGCTGGTGTTTCTGGGCTCAGATCCACGAGAGCAGCCCCCTGGACCTCGCCAGTGAGGAGCCCGAGCGCCTGCCGTGTCTGCAGCGCCTGTTGGAGCTAGGCGCCGATGTCAATGCGGCTGACAAGCATGGTAGGTGGCTCCTCTGGCGAGGGGCGACTTGGGGACCAGGGCAGCCCAGAGAGGCACGAGGTGAGTGGCGGGACAGCAGCCCGTCAACAGCCCGGCATGGCTGGCGCATGGGTGGAGTCTGGAGGCCTTGGAGAGGCCACTCGGTCAGTCCCCATGCCTGTCCCTGGGAGGAGGTGACAGGTTCTGCTGCAGAGGAGCAGTGGCTTCCTGTTGGGAGACCCCGCCTGGGTCTCAGATAGCAATTTGGAGTGTAGAGAGCACCTGCCTCTCCTGGCCCTGTGCCCTGGCAAGCCCCTTCCTGTCCCCCTCCGCTGGGCCGCCTGACCTTGCACGCCAGAAAGAAGAGGGCTCCTCCTACTCCTCCCTCCTCTCCCCAGGGAAGACGGCTCTGCTGCACGCTCTGGCCAGCAGCGATGGGGTGCAGGTCCACAACACAGACAACATCCGGCTCTTGCTGGAGGGAGGTGAGGCTCGGCGCGGCCCCGGGCCCCATCCACTAGCCCTGTGGTGTCTGTGCCCCTACCCCCACCCTGCACTGTGGCCAGGTTGATAGCCAACTCCCATCTTGTCCTTCCAATGGCTCTTCCAGGAGCAGATGTCAAGGCCACCACCAAAGATGGGGACACTGTGTTCACCTGCATCATCTTCTTGCTCGGGGAGACTGTGGGCGGGGACAAGGAAGAGGCCCGGATGATCAACCGCTTTTGCTTCCAAGTCACACAGCTGCTGCTGGCACATGGGGCTGACCCCAGCGAGTGTCCGGCCCACGAGTCCCTTACACACATCTGCCTCAAGAGCTTCAAGCTGCACTTCCAGCTCCTGCGCTTCCTGCTGGAGTCGGGGGCCGCCTACAACTGCTCCCTGCATGGCGCGTCCTGCTGGTCTGGCTTCCACATCATCTTCGAGCGGCTCTGCTCACACCCGGGCTGCGCCGAGGACGAGAGCCACGCGGACCTCCTGCGCAAGGCCGAGGCCGTGCTGGACCTCATGGTGACCAACTCCCGGCGGCTCCAGCTGCCTGCAAACTTCGACATCCACCCGGTTGGCAGCCTGGCAGACAAGATCCAGGCCCTGCACTGCTCCCTGCGGCAGCTGGAGCTCCGACCCCCGTCCCTCAAGCACCTGTGCCGTGTGTACATCCGGCTCTACCTGCAGCCGTGGCCCGTGGACACAAAGGTCAAGGCCCTGCCCCTGCCAGACAGGCTCAAGTGGTTCCTCCTCAGTGAGCACAGCGGCGCGGGCGAGGAGGACAGCTGACGGGTGCCAGCCGGCTGGGGACAGGGTCTGGGCAGCGGGAGCCAGCCCGAGGGTGGAGTCAGGCCTGTGACCACATGGGGGAGGGTCCTCTCCTCCCCCGCTGCGGGAGGGCCTGGTGTTCGCAGAAGTGTGCAGTGTGGAGTCCAGGCATCCCCGTATGGGACGCAGTGAGCCTGCCCGCGAAGCCAGGATGTGTCCTGCGGGTGCTGCCTGGCCAGCTATGCCCTGGCTCCCCCCCTTCACTCCAGACGTGCTTTTGGTGGGGAAGACACCCAGGCTGGTCTTCCTGGTGTCAAGGGCCACTCTAGGGCTGGGGTCCCCCCGGACCCCCACCCAGGCACCTGGGCTGTGCTCCGGTGGCAGCCGTGGGGTCCAAGCCTTCTGCTGGACAGCAATCACGCGTGCACAGTAGGACGGTCCTTTCCAGAGGGTTCCCTGGAGCTGGCTGCCAGCACCAAGCCCTCAAGCCACTTCCGGGTCACAGTCATCGTGAATCGTGTAACTGCCTCTGGGGAGCAGCTGAGGTTGCTAAGTGATATATTTATATCACAGATTAAATGGATTCTCTTGGCCTTAGTCTTGTGCAGAGTTGCAGCCCCTTCCCTCCCTGTCCAGAATGAGGGACCCAGCATGGCCACAAGCAGGTGGGGGTGGCGGGGTTCAGGAGACATGGCATTCAGCCCTGCAGACCGGCTCAGGCCATCACGGTACGGGGATGCACCCCTTTTATTTCTGACTGAAAGTGCCTGCCAAAAGGGAGTCCCCAAGTTCAGTGAAGAGAAGCCACACATCTCTCCTGGCCACAGGCTGCTGTGACCATCCTCTAGGGACACCAGGACCCAGCACCAGAGTGAACACAGCATTCCCACACACAGTGCTACCTGGCAGCTGCCGACAGAGCTCACCCAATGTGAGTGCAGGTGCCACCGGCTGCCCTCCCTGGGTACCGACCACCTTCCCCAATCCAGGTCCACACACCACGTGAAGGGCGGTCCCCATCAGGCCGCCAGCCCCCACCTTGTGTGACCCAAAGTCCCGAACAAGGAGTGTGCCAGATGCAGCCCTGCCCCGCTGCCAGGGAAGAAGAGCCTGGTGCAGCTGGGCGGGACGGTGTATTCAGGGCTCTGCACGCTCCCCAGCCGGCCGCGGGCATGGCCTGGGCCCCGGTCTCATCTCAGCGCCAGGCTGTACACGTGGTAGATCTCGTCCGGGAGGTTCTCCTGCCTCTCCTCGGCCAAGAGGCTGAGGCCTGCGTTGCGGACGATCCTGCGGACTACCTGGAGGTCGCGGCACACGCTGCTGTCCACGTCGTCCAGGATCACGCCTTCCTGGGCCATGTTATCCTTGATGACGATGAGGCCGTTGGGGCGCAGGCCACGCTTGCAGCGCCGCAGGAACTCGGCCAGGTGCTCGTCAGTCAGATGGCCTGGGGAGGGCAGAGGCTCAGTGACCGGGGCCCGAGGGTGGGTCTGCAGGCCACTGTGGGGCCCAGCCCTTCCCTTGTGCCAGCTTTCAGGGTCTCACGACAGTCATGTAAGAAGAATGAGCTCAGAAGTCACGTACGAGTCTCTTATAAAAATAACTATAACTCCCCTAGAGCAGGATATGGTGGTACACACCTGTTATCCCAGCAATATGAGAGGCTGAGGCAGGAGGATCCCAAGTTGAAGCCCAGCCCAGGCAACTTAGCAAGACCCTGTCTTAAAGACATACAGGGATGTAGCTCAGTGCAAAGGCCTTGGGTTCAACTCTCACTACCAAAAAATGTCACCTACACAGAGCAGGCCCTAGGCCTGGGGCTGGGGTTTGGCCTGACTGGGATCGTTCTGGCTCTGCCCGATGCCCACACACCACGCCACCCTCACTCCCAGGGGCCGCTGGTCTGCGCTAACACTGTGCCCGGCCTGGCACACAGCACTCTAGTGAGCGTGAGGCAGGGCAGGTGCAGGACAAAAGAGCTAAGCGGGTCACGCTGCACCTGTGGGCACAGCCACAGCTTGGATTTCCACCCCCAATTCCAAACCCCACAGAGCTCCGCTTTGCTTCTCCTGAGTGTGGCAAGTCATGGACCACTTAAAATTTTTCAACAGAAAACTGCCCCTGGCCAGGTGTGGTGTGCATGGCCATAATCCCAGCACTCAGGAGGCTGAGGCAGGAGGATCACTGCAAGTTCAAGGCCAAACAGGGCTGCATTACAAGACTCTTGTCCAAAACAAAACAGAAGCCCTGCTGGAAGAAGGAGCCGTGCCCCTGCCCAGAGAGCAAGGGACTCGAGGGTCCTTGCTGCCGAGCATAGGGAAGCCGGAGGAGCCACGGGAGGCGGGAAGGCGGCGGGACCCTCACCTATCACCCACTGGATCCAGATGACGTCATAGGAGCCAGGCTCGGGGCTGAAGTCCTGCAGGCCACAGCAGAAGTAGTTCCTCACTCTCCTGCCCTCCTCCCCCAGGTAGGTCTTGGCCTTGGCCAGAAAGTCCTCTGTGACGTCCACCATGTCCACCACCTCGAAGAGCGGCAGCAGCAGCCGCTTGGTGATCCTTCCGATGCCGGCCCCGCAGTCCAGGGCGCAGGAAGTTCCTGTCTTGTTCGGGCCTTCCTGGGGAGCAGAGCAGACACGGATCTCACAGAGACCCCGCCGGGTAAGGACCCACCGGGGCAGGAACCTGGGGCCTTGTGCACGCCAGGCAAGCATTCTACCACTCAAGTGATGCTCAGGCATTTTTTTTTTTTTTTAAATTAAAGTTGGAGACAGGGTCTCATTAAGTTGCTCAGGCTGGACTTAAACTTGTGATCCTCCTGTCTCAGCCTCCCAAGCAGCTGGGATTACAGTTGTAGCCCACCGTGTCTGGCTGGGCCACACATTTCTAGGATGAAAGTCAACTTCCACTTACAGGTAATGACCCACACAGATGCGCTAACCTCATCCTCAGCCCCTGGGACCAAGAGCGCAGCTGACAGGGAGAGGGGGAGGCACAGTCTGTGTACTGCCGGGAGATGGCGTGCTGGGTGAGCTGCTGGACAGTGTGGCCTCAGTGCTTGCCAAGGAACAGGCGGCAGGCGGGCAGGGCTGAGACCACGAGGGGGCTGTGTCCTGCAGACACTTGTGGCCCCAGCACTGATGGCCATCGAGGGACAGCCGGGCCTGGCTGACGTGGACGGTCTGAGAGAAGACCGCTCGGTTCCAGCACTGGGGACGCTGGTGTAACCAGGCCCCGGCCTGGTGGCCTTGAGGACAGTCCCCGTGGACAGGTCTTGTCTCCGCCCCAGCTCTCCCTGTGACTACGGCGGGCCTGAGTGGAGGGACCCGCCTACCCTCAGGAACCTCTGCAGGAACTTCCGGGAGCTGCTGAGGTCGATGCCGGAGATGTGGCCGTACCCCCCGAGCATGCCGTCCACCGTGGCCGGGATCTGCTTCCAGTACGTCTTGGCCTTCGAGTAGAACTGCTGCTCGTCCTCGATCACCTCGCTCGTCATGCTGCCCACTGCCTCTGCAGGCAGGACGCTTCTCCTGAACTGGAAGGAAGGGTCAGCCGGCCAGCGTGTCACCCCAGACCTTGCAGCCACACACCTGCCCGGCGCCAGGGACCGTGCAGGTCTTAGACTTGCGCTCCGTCCTGTGGACGGCAGCACCCGTCCCCTCACTCGTCACTCTGCAGAACTGGCACCCGGATCTGTGTGTCTGTGCAAGCCTGGCTCAGGTGCACACCCTGGCAGAGCACCCAGTGCCACGCGGAGGGTGCTGTGCACAGAGCAGACCGGAAACCCTAGCGGCAGGAGCCAGGAGGGAGGACTGGGTACCAGTGGGGTGCCCCTGTCACACTCTGGGGAGCAGGGCAGGGACGGCCTCCTGGGAGGCCAGGCACTCAGACAAGGCGGATGTGTGACAGCGGCTCAGCTGGCAGAAGCAAAGAGCACACCGTGGTCAGCCACGCTCATGTTCGTTGCTTAGATTCCACCCTGAGGAGCCTGAGCTGCGTTGGCTGCTACGCAGCCGGAGGGGGACAGCCCAGCCTCGTGGGTCGTGGAGGACGGGGGCCACACCTCTCCCCAGCCCTGGCTCCTCTGCTTGGCTGCTGTGGGGCTGGCAGAGACCAAGCCCTGACCAGTGCAGGAGGGCGGTCGGACATAGCCGGAAAAACCAAAGGACAGAGGACCCTTCCAAGTGGCAGGCAGGTGCCACAGCCCAGAAAGGAGACGCGAGCAGAGCTTGGCGGACTAGGAAAGCTGAGCAGGGGCACGCAGAGCAGAGGCAGTGTGACAGCGCATGTGGTGTGGCGGGGAGTGGGGAGGCGGGGGAACGCCGCAGGTGGGAGTCTGGGAGGGCAGGGGGCCTGCTCTGGTGCCCTGAGGACCCGCGCCATGCCCTGGACTGAGGCTGTCACCCATGGGAAACCAATCACCCGAGTCTCTGAGGGCAGCGGACTAAACCGAGGGCGGCAGGAGCCGTGGGTGTGGCAGCAGCCATGCCAGTCAGTGCAGGACAGTCGGCAGGGGGGGGTGGCAGCTTGGGCACTGCCTGTATTTGCTAAGGACTCTCCCTGACCATGGCACCCCTCCCACCCCGAGCTTGTCCTGTGCCAACCGCTGCACAGCAGGGACCCCTCTGATGCACCCAGAGGTGGAGCGCCTCCTCCAGGCCGAGGGCAACACACCTGCCGGGCCCTGGCCTGGCCTACTCTGTCACTTGGGCAGCTCATTTTCTGCGGGGGATTCAGCTCAGTGTCGCCTGCGAGAGGCCTCCCAGACCCCCGGGGAGTGGCCTCACCATGAGCAAGCCCACCCACAGTCTCATCGCTTCTTTTCCTCGCCCTGATCCTCCTCAGTTCTCCAGTTCACCCCTGCGTCTCCCATGGAGCCCCAGAAGGACAATGATGGAGCACAGCCGGAAGGAGAAGCCGGTTTCTCCCAGCCACCTACACATGACTCTCACGCAGGAAGGCCTCGGCCCCCGGCCCACAAAGAATCACCATCTGCAACTCTGGGACACGCTTCAAAAACAACTAAAAGAGAAAGCCTTGCGGTGTGTGTTGCTGCACGCCTGCAATCCCAGCATTCTGGGAGGCTGAGGCAGGACGATCACAAGTTGACTACAGCCCAGGCAACCAGTGAGACCATCTCAAAATAGCTCAGTGAAGTCCCTGGGTTCAGTCCCCAGTTCCCAGTACGGGAAAGGAAAAAAAAAAAAAAAAAAAAAAAAAAAAGGAAGGGAAAAGAAAGGACAAAGAAGAGAAGAGAGATCCTAAGACCAAGGGATGCTTTAAGGGCCTCAAAAGAAGTCAGGAGAGAGAAAAGGGCCCCAGGACTAGCACACAGCCCCTGCTGCCCAGCTCAGCTCGGAGGGAGGGAATGACGGGAGGGGAGAAACAGGAGAAAGGCAGAAGTGCCCTCCCTGCCTGCCTTGTTACCAGCCCCACACAGAGCTGTGCTCGGACTCCTGAGGAACCTACCAGAAGCAGCATGCCACCTCGCCACCTCAGCTGAGGGCCGAGCTTCATGCAGCCGGCAGGGCGCAGGGCGGCCCAGACAGCAGAAGCAGAAGGAGGCCCTGCTGGCCCACCCCAGCCCCTGGCGTTCCCCAGGGACAAGGTCACACTGGGGCCTGCTGAGAGCGTTCCCCGCTTGGGCCGTCCCCTGAGGCCTGACTTCACAGAACCTTTGCTGTGCCCATGGAGAGCCCGCTTAAACCCTGCGTGTTGTTTGGTCCACTCACAGGCCTGTCTGGGCCGGGTGGCAGGCCGGGGGACCTCAGTTCTCCACAGTCCCCAGCTTACTATGGTGCCGCGCACCGGTGTCCAGGAGCCACGGCCTGGGGGCAGAGGGCACACAGCTCACAATGCTCTCAGCCCGGGACTCTGGCGGTGGCAGCAGGCCACTGGAGCCCACCAAGAGCCAACAGGAAATGGCCACCAGCCCCAGTGTCACCATGTTGTTGGATGGGGTCTGACGGGGTAAGGCCAAGAGGGTCACCTGCTCCCTGCCCAAAGGTACTGCGGTGACTATGTCACAGACCCTGGCGATCACCCAGACAGGACAACACATGGCTAGCCCTGGCCCCCTTCGTGGCCACCCGGGAGCCTGGGGAACTTCTGCTTTAGGTTCAGCTCTGCCTCCCCGCCGGACTGGGAGCTCGGCAGAGGGCAACACCAATACCCAGACACCGAGGTTTGTCACTGCATTTCTCGTGGCACCTGAGTATTCAGCAAAGCTCACTCAGGAACAAATACCAGAACAACTGGGGGCAGACCCTTCCCGGGGCACGATCTCTGCCATCTGCAGGCCTCTGGGACAGGGACAGGCAGGACACTGTGCACCACCAGCTCAGTGTGCAGCTCAAGGCGGGTGTTTGCTAAGTGGCTGCTGGTTGCTGAACAGAAGGAGAGTTTTATACAGCGGTGGCCATTTTCCGCTTTTAAGAAAATCCTGCAGACAAAAAGTCCAACCATTCCAAACCAATAAATCTGAAGGCTGTTCCCGCCAGTGATTTTCTGCCTTACCAAAAGCCTTACGATATGACTGCTTTAATTTAAACGTCAAGGTCCCCTGCATGATCTAATTTACAAGAATCCCACTTGCGAGCAGATTCTAGGAACTCGCAGGGGAAGCACAGCTCGCCGGGAAGTGGCGAGGCCCGCGCTGACACTGGCTCCGTGGCCGACTCACGAAGAAACGAGGTTCCTGGTCCTGTCCACACGTGGCCCTCGGGGGTCCATGTCTGAGCAGAGCATCGTCCCAGGGTCCTCAGAGGTCAGAGGACACAGCGAGCTCGGGCGGGTGAAGGCAGGCTGTCACCTGCACTCTGTCCCTCGGCATGGTGAGGGGCTGAGCAAGAGCAGGGCCTGGCGAGCCCGGGGCACCGTCTGGCTGTGCCTGAACCGTCACCCCGTCTTCCACACACAGCATTCTGAAGAAAAAGTCTGAAAGCAGCAGGAAGCAAAACCCTGTCCAAAGTTCCCCTGCTCCCCTCATCTGTGCGGACAGCACCTGGACACCTGAGAAGCACGTGCTCCGTGGAAAAAAGGGGGCAGGGGACAGGAAAAGGTAGGCAGGCACAATGGCACACTGTAACCCCAGCACTCAGGAGGCTGAGACAGCTGAGACAGGAGGGTTCAGAGTTCACGGGTAGCTATTTAGTGAGGCCCTGCCTTTAAAAAAGAAAAAATCTAGGTTATAGTGATGCATATATACCTGTAACCCCAGCACTCTGGGAGGCTGAGGCAGGCAGATTGCCAGGTTTGAGCTCAGCCTGGGCAACCTGCAACTTAGCAAGACCCTCAAACCAAAAACTAAAAAAAGGGCTGGGGGTGCGGCTCAATTCGAAGGCCCTGGATTCAACCCTCTGCACTGCAAAAACAAACCAAAATAAAAAAGAGGAGGATTAAAAACAAAGGCCTCAGGAGAGTCACATGAACTAGGTCTGAATGGGCTGTGCTCACTGGCCATGCAAGCTTGGAGAAGACCCAGCCTCACTCTTCTCAGTTTCCTGACCCCCACACTGGGCACAGTGACGCTGGATGGAAAGTGGGGATGATGGGGCTGGGGGTTATCTCAGTGGTTAGAGTGCTTTGTCTAGCAAACACAGGCCCTGAGTTCGATCCCCAGCACCAAAAAAAAAAAAAAAGTAGGGGACGATTTATGTCCAAGGTGCTCCACGAAGCACAGGTTCTCCCTCAAGCTGACATCTCAAATGAGGTCATCAGCCTACCAATTAGGAACAGCAAATGAGAAAAACGTGCAGCATACTGTATAAACTCTGGCGTGCAGGACGCCCCTGAAGGATTACTGCTCGACAGTCTATCCAGTGGCCTTGAACAGCACCTCAAATGGGCAGAGGTGGGAGTGAGCTTCACCCCTGTAAACTCAGGGCAACTGCAGATTAACACGTCGTTCTGGCGTGGTGATGCACCCTTGCAATCCCAGCACTTGAGAGGTTGAGGCAGGAGCATCTCCAGCCTGAACAACTCAGTGAAACCATGTCTCAACAAACAAAACAAAAACAAAGACGTTGTCCTGGAGACAGTAGGGCTTCTGGCCTCCACTAGAACCTTCTATATGCACCTCCAACCCTTCCACGGTCCTCAGTGTACAGACAGAAAAACCAATATGCTAAGACAATGATATGCTTTCAAACAACACGCAGGAGACCAGGGTCGGAATTAAGGACGAAATCAGGCCTCTCCCGCAGCCCTGGTCTGCCCCAGGGGCTCAGCCATTCCCCACCTCCCCGCGCAGCCCACCGTCAGGGCCTGGACCCCACTCTTTCAACCCCTCTCGTACAGAGGAACCGAGAGAGCAGGGCTGGCGAGGGTGCGGGTGGCGAGGCCTGGGTCCCTCGGGGCGGCGGCGTCCCCGCAGACCTGCCGACCTTGGACCCAAGCGCTGGCGGCGACAGCTGTCTTTCGGGCTGGCGGGGCCCGACGTTCAACACGCCAGCGACTGCCGCACGCGGGCAGAGCCGGCCGTTTCTCGGCTCCCTCACAGTCACCTCCGGGGGCGCTCTCCCGATGCCCGAGTCTCAGAGGGGAAACTGAGGTCGGGGCCCAGGCTGCGGGAGCCTGGCGCTCCTCCTCCACGCCCACCCGGGGTCCCGGCCGCCCCAGCCCAGGTCCGGCCGGTGATCTCCGGGGACACCACGTGGGGCCCGAGCCGGCGGCGCCGTGCGGCCGGGGCACGTGACCGGGGGCCCGGGGCGCCCAGGCCGTTGGGGTCGGGCCCCCTTCTCCCGGCGGCCGCCTCCCCTCCGTCCTCCTCGCGCTACTCACCCCGGGCGGGGCCTCCCGGGACCGGGACAAGAGGACGCGGAGGAGGGCGGGAGTGCGACGGCGGCGACTGCTGCGCTCCTCCACGACCAGACGAGACACCACCTGGCGCGCGCTGCCTTTGTCTCTACGCGTCACTTCCGGGGCGGGGCGGACTTATGGTCACGCCCCCAAGCACGCTCGGTCCCGCCCCTCTCCCCGCCCCGCAGGCTGTGAAGCTCGCTTCCTTTTCTTTGGTCCTCGTGCAAGGACTTCCCGGAATTCCCGGATTTCAGGATTTAAAGGAGCCGCGGTGCTCTGAGGGTTAGATCGCTGGGACATCGCCTTGCGTCCTTCAGCCCATCCTTGCAGTGGGCTTTCAGAACCGGAAGCTGCTAAAGTAACAGTGTGCATCGTGCTGAGTTCATTTCCCCTACACACACACCCTGGTGTTAGATTCCCAGTGCCTTCCTCCGGGCGGCGCTTGGAGTGTTTGCTTCAATGCGATTAAAGCTTTGGGGGTGCGGGGGCTGAAAGCCCTGCGTGCTGTAGAGACCCCCAAATCCGTTCTGTCCTTGAGCCCAGGAAGACAGAAACTGGCGTCGCGGAGCAGGGACCAGCAGAGCCTGGAGCTGGCACTGCTGCTCTGCATTTTCAGGCCTGCTGTGTCCATGCCCCATCCTGAGCAGAGGTTGGCCCCTGGGTCTGGAAAGGACGGCTGGGCCTGGGCCTCCCTCCCTGGCTTGGACCTGGCTGCCCCAAGGCTCCCTGGGGCCACAGCCCTGCGGTCCAGGGCACAAAAGCCCGCCCCCCTGCCTCAGGTCTCAGGGCCCAGGCTCCTGGGTGAGGGGCGGAGCACCAGGACGCCCGAAGAGACCCCGAGGGCAGCTGGGAGAGGCTGGCGAGAGGACTGCAGGAGGATGCCTGCCACGGTCTGGTGGGGGGGCCCCTGCACTTTTGGGAGCCTTCGCAGTCACTCAGGAGCCAGCTCTGAGCTGGCAACGTCAGGAGGGGGTGTGGTAGGAAGGCTCAGAGACCCCCAGGGTGGGAGCTCAGAGGGGACTGGCGCCCCGGCTCCCTAACGGGCAGTCTGTTTAAAATGTGTGTTTAGGCTGGGGTGTCGCTGAGGATGGCGCACGGCCGAGACCCCGGCTTCCGTCCCCAGCACTGGGAAAAAACCATCTTGGCACCAACCAGACCCACCGAGTCTGAATCCGGGGTGGGAGGGAGGCTCTGCGGCCCACGGGTTGGGGAGGTGCCCGAGGGTCTCTCCTGGCGCCGGAGGGCCGAGTGCCCTGTGTCACATGGCACCACTTGGTGCTCAAGTGCAGGGGCTGCCCCGCTTTTCCACAGTTGAGCACGCACAGCCAGGAGAAGTTCACAGCCTTGCCCAAGGTTGCAAAGGTGGTGAGGTGTGGAGCCCAGATGTAACCCTAAATAGCTGTCTGTTTTGTGGTACTGGGGATTGAACCCAGGCCCTTCACACTGAGCTACAACCCCAGCCCCATTTATTTATTTTTTATTTTCGAGACAGGGTCTTGCTATGTAGTTCAGGCTGGCGTCGAACTCACTATGTAGCCCAGGCTGGCCTTGAACTCACAGCGATCCTCCTGCCTCAGCCTCCTGAGTCCTGGGATCACAGGCGTGCGCCACAACGCTGGCTATAATTTTTTTAACAGCGTGACGGCAGGCCGTCTTTGTTGAGCATGTACCACGCGCCTGGCGATGTCGTGAGCGCCTGACGGGCACTGGCTCACGCCCACATCACAGCGCCCCCCGACGGTGCGGATACTCTCGTCGTCGCCCTTTCCCGGGCGAGGACGCAGACGCTGAGCGGGCTGTCGCCCGAAGCCCCTCGTCGTCCGCGGAGCCAGCCGCCGCACCGACGCGAGCCCCGGGCACCATGGCCGATGTCCAGGGACGGCTCGGCGCCCGCGCCTCCTGCGCGCCCGGCGGGGGGCTGCGCTGAGCCGAGCGCCTCGCGGGCCGTGTTCCCGCACCCGCTGCGCCCCGGCGCCCGGGAGGGGGCGCCCGCCGGGTGTCCCCGCGCCGCCGGCGACCTCCGACGCCGCGCCCCGCGGCTCCCCCAGCTGGCCGGGCCGGAGCTCCGGCCGGCCGAGGCCCGCAGGGGCGTGCGCAGGGACGCTCCGGACCCCGTGGGCGCGCTCCTGGGAGAGCTGCTCCCCTGCAAGTTCCGCGAGTTCCTGTCCCAGCTGCGGGCCAAGTGCGCGGAGGAGCCCGAGCCGGAGCCGGCGCCGCAGAGTGAGGCCCAGACACAGAAGCTGGCGGGGTGGCTGGGCCCTGGGGTCCCCGCCCTGAGGCCCTGCGCCCTCCTGCAGGCCGATCCGCCACGCCCCTGGGCCGGCTCAGTAGAGGGCCCGGAGTAAGGAACGTCCCCAGCGCCCAGCTAACTCCTCCTCCTCCTCCTGGCTCCCAGAACCACGACAGCAAAGTGGGGTGTCGGAGCCCTGCTGGGGCTCTCCTCAGTGTCCCAGCTGCCAGTTCCTGCCAGACCTTCGGTAAATCTCGGGACCTTCTTGTGGGGACAGGATTGCCTAGATAGTTCCAGGGTGGGGCACCTGACCGTTTATGCCAGTTGTGGCCTATTTGTCTTCAAGGGACCAATTGTCAGACTTCCAGGAGAGACTTGAGAAGATTTTGCTCCACCAGAAATCTACCCTGGGATCCCTGAGAGGTGGACACTCACAATTCCCCACAGTCAGAAAGGCCAGCCCGTGAGTTACGGGAGGGGTATGGAGTGGTTGCCTTACTTTCTCTCTCCGTGTGTTTATCCGTTTATCCATCTGCCCATCCTCCATCCATCATCCATTAATCAGGTCTACCAACACCTTCATAACTCATCCATGCATCCATTTATATATTTATCATCCTTCTCACCCCTCCTTCCTTACATACCTCTTATCCATCAACCAGGTTTTCTACAACCTATTCATGAATCTTTCCACCATCCATCCATCCACCTATCCATCCCTCCAGGCAATCACCCATCTACTCCTGGGCTCCTACTGTCCTATCCATACACCCATGAATCCAATATTTGTAAATCCAGGACCCTCCCCATCCCTAATCCAGTCAGAAAGCCATCCACAAATCTCCATTCCCATCTACATAATCATCCCTCCGTCCCTCCACCCATCCACCCATGATTCGGTCCTATTCAGACCCTGTTACTAATTCATCTAACAGGCCATGTATCCATCGACCCACCCACCCAGTCTTCCATCGTTCCCACTTCTTTCAGCTTTCGTTAGGTTTTAGTATGTGTTAAATCTGGGGGAAATAAAATAGGAGGTGAACTTAACAGAAGAGACCCAGGTATTAGTACTTACATGGGTCTAACACTCTAATGGAGGTGGGAAAGAAACCAGGAAAAATGCCTCCAGTTTAAACAGGCTTAGGCAGAGGTGAAGGGTGCAAACCACTGCTCGTGAATTTAAAGACCAGAGACCACAAATACGTAGCGTGGATACCATTCCTCTTCATGTTGTACCCATGGCAGACAATAGCAATCGATCACAGCACACTTTTCTGAGTTTGAGAACTCTCTCTAGGCAGACACCACTAATGGATCACAGATGAAACACATTACCAACACAGGAATTTGAAACCAATCAGGGCAAAGCAGCACATTCCTTCCCCACCTATAATCAGCATAAACATAGACCCAGAAGAGCAGGGCGGAAGCATTAGCTTGTCATACTGGAGAGGAAATGCTTGAGTGCCTGCCCAGGTGAGATTCCTGTGCCCCGGGACAGGTACCCATGGCTGTTCCCCTGTGGGCAGGCTGGGGGCACCTTCATCTGGCCCTGGGGTTGTCTGCAGAAGGCCGCACGGCTGGGCTGGGGTGTCTTCCAGAATGTCAGCTGCTATACAGGGACAGCTTTCTCTTGGAGATGTTTGCCCTGGGCTGGACACCTTTGCGGTTCAGCTCTTTGCAACCCTGTATGGGGACATGATGATTATTCCCATGTTACAGGAAACTGAGGCTCAAGAGTCAAGACTGAAACCCAGGACCGCCTGACTCCTGGGTGTGAATTCTTATCATCTCTGCTTACTGTCAGATACTTAAGAGTGCCAGCTGTGGAACCAGGTGCAGATCAGCTGCACCCCTTACCAGCTGTGTGACCTTAGCCAGGTTGCCAAGGTTTCTGGGCCTCGTTTTCCTCATTTGTAGAATGGGAATAATAGCTGAGTGTGGTAGCACATGCCTGTAATCCCAGCACTCAGGAGGTTGAAGCAGGAGGATCACTATGAATTCAAGGCCAATTTGGGCTACATTATCAACACCTTGTCTGAAAACAAAGGAATAGCGAGCATGTTTCCTGAAGGTCGTGTGGGTTTGGTGGGCAGATACGCATTCCATGCTGCGCTCCCTGCCTACATGTTTGACCAGGGTCCCCTGAGTAGGGCTTTGGGGCTCAAACCCCGGCCCGCCGGTCTCTCCATAGGTTCTTTGGCACTCAGGCAGCCCCCAAGGCTACGCCCACCCCCAGCGCCTCTGGGGAAGGCTCGGGACCCGGCAGGCGCAGCTGCCCTTTCCGGGTGCGCTTTGCCGACGAGACGCTCACGGACAGCGTGCTCCGCTACTGGGAACGCAGCTGTGCAGGTAGGTGCTCGGGAAGGGTGGCCCAGGACAGCGCTCCAGGACTCGAGCCCCACCTGGGATGTGAAAGGCAGAGGCCGTGGCTGCCCGCTGAGTGGAGGGCTGCCCACCGGCCCTGAGAGCCGGCACCTGCCCTGGCCGCTTTGAGGGCCAAGAAGGGACTCTGAGATCCCGCACAGGTGGTGGTCCCGGAGATGGTGGCTGCCCAGGCCGGGCCACCACTAAGAAAGGACTTCCTGCTGCTGTGTCTGCCGAGTCTCCTTGAGCGCCAGCTGGAGGAGGTGCCCAGAAAGCTGGAGAAGCGGAAAGTGCTCTGTCCGGGGCACAGCAGGCACCAGTGTCCAGCACAGACAGGGCCCCAGCAGGCATCTGCTTTCAGCCCTCTGGACGCAGGTGCAAGGGTGTCCGCTTGGCAGTGTTGCCCCAACTGGGTGGCAGGAGGCAAGACTCAGAGATCCTGGTCTGGAGTGATCCCGGACCCCTTCCTTGTGTTCACCCTCTTCTCTCTGCACCCGGCTGTCCCCAGGCCTCCCAGAGTTAACACTCTGCATGATTCCCCGGGCACCTGCAACTCCAGGAATGGCCTTCCCCAAAGCCCCACACATCCAGGACCTCCCATGACTCAGGAGGGACCCTCTCCAGCCCCCCAGACTCACAGGAACTGCAGATCAAAGCTGTGGTTTTTGCCCAACTGCTGGTTTTTTCATGGGGAAACCGAGGCAGAAGGGTCTTGTGCATGTGCCATGAAAAGCCAGGCACGAAAAGAAGCCAGAGTAACCCCCCAAATCCAAGGACAGGGCAAGCCTGGGACAGACAGTTGTGCGCCATGGCAGCTGGGTGTCTTCCATCTGGTCACTGGTCACCAGGAGCTGTGGCCGTACCCAGGCACCGGGGACCTGGCCTGCACCTGCCCAGCCTTTCCCTTCCCCAGTCATCCGCTGGGGAATCCGGGGTCTCTGACCAGCCTGAATGGCTGCTTTGGGCAGGAAATACTCGCAGCCCCAAGACACCTCAGCCTGCAGGCGTCCATTTGGGGCTGTAGCAGGAGCGGGGATACCAGGGGCACAGCCTGGGCCGCAGCAGCAGGAAGTCAAGTGAGACAGTTTTAAACCCAAGCCTTCTCTTCGCTCCTCATCTGGGGTTGCCATGGAAACAGGGCTCTGCCCGCCCTGCTAGCCAGAAGGAGGAGGGGAGGAGAGGGTGCCGGTGGCCTCCCCAAGTAGGGAACTCACTCCTGTTCTCTCCCCCACAGTCAGGCAGAACAGGACAGACACCCCACCAGTAGAGTCAGTGTCCAAGCCGGGGTTCCGGAGCCTCAGGAGCTGGCTGGACAGTTTATCCGGAGCTGGGTATCTCAGGGCTAAGGAGGGCACCATGGCCAGCTCCTCGTGCTGGGTCCAACCCGACCTGTGAGGCCCTGCGCCCTGCACACCTCCCCCACCACAGGCGGGCCTGGGACCAGGGCGCATGAAGTTCACAGCTCCTGTCTCCCCCAGGCCCACCCGGGAGCCACGGGGCTACTTCTCTCGGGGCACCTGCATAGATGGCGGCCTGCCCTTCCTCCCCAGGGCCACCGCCCCGCGGCCGTGGAGGGACCGCCAGGGCCTGCTGGATACCGGCAGCCTTCTGGAGCAGGTGGGCGAATCACCCTGCTCCTGGAGCCAGAAGCCACTGAGCAGCCCTGCCCAGGGGGCTTGCAGGGCCCAGACCCCCCCAAAGCGCAACAGTTCAGGGGGCAGGCTCCCTCTCAAGCCATGCTGTTTGGCTCAGGTCCCACTGCTTGCCCAAGCAGGGGCCTGGCTTCCTGTCTCATTCCTCATCTGTAAAATGGGCCCACGAGCCGAGTGCGGTGGTACATGCAGGTGATCCCAGAATTTGGGAGGTTGAGGCAGGAGATTCGGTGTGAGTTTGAAGCCAGCCTAGACCACGTAGTGAGTTCAAGGCCAACCTGAAATGCATCGTGAGACCCTGTCTCAAAAAACAAAAACAAAACAAAGTGGGCCTGCAGCAGCACCCGCGTGCCAGACAGCGCAGCAGCCATGGCCCCTGGCAGCCCTGGCCTCCTCCCTGAGAGATTCCAGCAGTGACCGGCCACCCTCCTCCTCTCCCCAGGAGCCCTTTCTGCCCAGCCTGGTGCTGCAGTCAGTCCTGAGGCGTGGCTGCCCAAGGGGCTACTAGCTCCTCCTGCCTTCCGCAACCCTGAATGCCCACCAGAGCCCCAGCTGAGGCCTGCACTTGGGCCAGGCGGTGAGGAGTGACCTGCCTCAGCCTCCAAATAAATGCACATCCTAGGTGGCTGGGATCTGCCGTGAGGTCGCACAGTACAGTACAAGTCTGTCGGGTGCCTGCTCTGGAGGTCTGCTGGGGTTTCTGGGGTGGAGGAGGGACAAGGTAGAATATAACCGGGAGTGCTGAGGGGCAGGGACCAGGCATCCTCAGGGCTCAGGGGCTGTGCCAGGACCTCCCTTCAGGTGAGACCCTGCACAACCTCCGACCTGGCACTGCGCCTCTGTCTGCCCAGATCAGCCCGTACTTGAAGGAGGTGCTTGCAGTGCCGGGCGCCTGGGGCTGGGAAACTGGGCCCTCGCCGGGCCACACCTGTGCTGCAGCCCCTAGACAAAGCTTGTGCCCCTCCTCGCTGTCTTTGGCGCCCATCGTGGGGCTGCTGAGGATCCGGGTGTTTATCGCCACGGCCCGGGAGTCCACAGCGGGCACCTGGCTCCGTGCGCTGCTCCAGGTGGCTGGGGCGGGCCGCGGCTGGTGGTGACCTTGGGCTTTCTCTGGAGAGGCGCCCTGGCTCCAGAGGGAAGGCGGTGGGTAGATCTAGAAATGGTTTGGACATAGTCAGCTTGGGGAGGGCTGGGCCAGCGCTGCAGCCGCCCCCCAGGTGCGCATGGGGGTGGGGCGGGATTCGGTCCCCCATCCTGGCATCCCCCACCTCCGTCTCCGGACTCTTTCGCCTTGCTGACCCCCGGCCCAGGCTATTTCCTGGAGCGCCTTGCGGGGGCGTCCCCGAGGAAGTCGGATCGTACCACACCAACTCCCTGGGCCGGGCGCCGGCGGCCCCACGCGTGCCTCAGTTTCCCGCGTCCTCGCGCCCGCCGGCTGCAGTGCCGCGCCGCGCCCACACGGGGGCAGTGTTGGCCTGGCTTTCGCGCCGCCGAAACTTCTCTGGCTGGCGCTCCAGGTCGGAAACTTTGCCTCTCCCGTCCCCGAGTCCCCCCGCACCGGGGGCACCTGGGGAGCTTTGTATTTGTCGCCGAGAGAACCCCAAAGTGCCCGGAGCCCGAGGTCGCGCAGCGTGTGCGGGGCTTCCGCGCCAAGGAGGCTATGACCAGAGGACGCCGAGCTGCAGAGCTGCAAGGACAGTGAGCGACACGCGGGGACACCGCGTGCCACACCCGCCACGCGCTCGGCACGCACATCACACACCCCTCGTGGCCGGGGACTCCAGCCCGCGCTGGGGACTCCTGCTTGCCCAGACGCCGCGGTGCGTCTCTGCTGACCCCCAGAGGTGCCTGTCCACCCGGCAAGGTGACCCTACTGCAAGCAGAACTGGAACATGAGGTGACCAAGGAGCGAGCGTGGAGGGAGCAGGGAGGGAGGCCGCAGCCCCTCGCCCCACCAGGGTGCGGCCGGGCCAGGGAGGCCCAGCTCTTTGTGAAGGTCCCCAGGCGCAAAGCGTTGGAGTCGCACTTCTTCCCTGAGGGCAGCGCCCCGGGCCCATCCCTCAAGGTGACAGGGTGGGCAGGCTCTGGGGGACCCTTTCTGCAGTACATGGGGGTGCTGCAGAGGCAGAGAACGGGGGCGAGGTCCGCAGAAAAGGGGGACTTATTTGGAGCAGGTGGAATTGGGGAGTGTGCCGCAGGACAGGCAGAGCGGCAGGGGAAAGGGCGGGAAGGCTGCAGGGGGGCGGGCACGTGGCCTAACCCTGACCGGAAGTGGAGCGGGCATGCGGCCTAACTCTGACCGGAAGTGGGGCGGGCATGTGGCCTAAGCCTGACCGGAAGTGGGGCGGGCATGTGGCCTAAGCCTGACCGGAAGTGGGGCGGGCATGCCAGCTTACTGCAGGCCGGCGCTGGTGGGAGAGGAAGGGCAGGAGCAGTGGGGAATCCCTGAAGATGTGGAAGCCCGGGGAAGCCAGCCCCAGCTGGGAGAGCTGCCCCAGCTCACTGACTGTTCTGCTGCACACTGACTGTCTGGGGCCCCTCCCCCTTTCATCTGTGGGAGCCCCAACCCCAGTGCGATGCCAGCGGGTGGGGGCTTTGGGAACTGACCGGGTCATAAGAGTGGGGCCCTCCCGAGTGGCATTAGTGGCCGTTAGCAGAAGCCAGAGGATGAACAAGATCTCTTTCTGCTAAGTGAGGACACAGCAGATGTGGAGCGAAGGGAAGCAACCACAGTCATTCCTGCGGCCAGATTGGCACCACAGTGTCTGCGAGGACAAGGGGAGGCCCCCAGGGGAAGGGCTGCGACCCCTGCCCCAGACAGACAGGCGCACACGCCCCCCTTCCCTCATTTCGGCCTCTCAGGTCACTCCCCCCACCCTGTATGGCTAAGTGACAGGAGGTTGGCACCTTCCAGGGTGCAAGAGACCCGAGTGCCACCTCCACCAGGCAGCCCCACAAGCCTCACGGTCCCCTAGAAACAGCTCCAGGGAAGAGGGAGACAGCCGAAGTTCACTGCAGTATTTGAGGCCGGCCAGCCTGGTGGGCCGTGACTTCTAACCACCAAGGCCAGCCCTGCCATGGGAACCCTTGAGGGCAGGAGGGAGCTTGGAGGCCACAGGGAAAGCACCGAGGAGCCAGGACAGATTTCAGGGGACGAACAGTGTGTGCATGCTCTGGGGGACACGCACCACCCCTGCAGATGAAGATGCCGGGGCACAGAGAGGCAAAGTAACCTGGTCAGGGTGGCACAGCTGTGCGCC
Organism: Hystrix cristata; assembly: GCA_004026905.1. Taxonomy (NCBI): domain Eukaryota; kingdom Metazoa; phylum Chordata; class Mammalia; order Rodentia; family Hystricidae; genus Hystrix; species Hystrix cristata. Next base: position 61,374 of record PVJO010001901.1, read on the forward strand.
AGGAGAGAGGCCATGTGGGAGCAGCGATGGGCAGATGCAGTGAAGGGAGGCCTGGGTTTCCTCCTCTGGGAAGGCAGCCCACGTTTCCTCCAGCTCAGAGAGCAAGGCCTTAGGGTTGGGCTCTCCGGCAAGCTCCCCCACTCCTCCTTTCTTTCATCATTCCTTCCACAGCACGATTTGTTTTGTGCTACTGGGCATTGAACCCAGGGCCTGTACCCCGAGCTACCTCCCTACATCCACCTTTTCTTTCGAGACAGGGTCTTGCTAAGTCACTAAATTGCCCAGGCTGGGCTGGAATTTGCAATCCTCCTACCTCAACCTCCCAGAGTGTTGGGATTACAGGCGTGCACCACCGCGCCCGGCTCAGAACGCGTGTTGAGCGCCAGCTGTCTTGCCTGGCTCTGTCCTGGGCCCTGCGGTCCGGGCAGCTGGGTTCTGCCTCCGGGCCCCATGTCCTGGGGGTGGGGGTAGAAATGGGGCCGGCTGCACAGGCCGCGATCCCGGCGCCCGGCAGGGCCCTGCGCTGGACCACGCTCTGCTGTTTTAACAATCGCTGTGCGGCCTGAACCAGACGCCTGCGTTTCCGCTTTGCCCTGAGCCCCGCGAACCGTGCGGCTGGTCTGCACTGTGGCACTGCCCAGTGGGGGCCCCACGAAGGGCCGGCAGGAACGGCCTTCGTCCTGCCTGCGCCCAAAACCTTGTCATGGGTCCCCGGATAGCTCAGGGGACCGAAGTGGCCAGCATCGGCCTGGAGGTCGGGGCCGCCAAAGCCCCCCAAGGACTTGCCCAGCGCCCTGTCCCTAGTGAGGGACCGGATTGCGCATGCCCGCCACCCCGCCGGGGCGGGCAGGCACAGAAGCCCCGCCCACCGCACAGGCCCCGCCCACCGCGCAGGCCCCGCCCGCCGGCCGAACCGCTTTCCCAGCGGCGCCTCCCGGACGGCGCGCGCCAAGTGGGCTCCGCGTCGGTTCTGCGTCGCGCTCCTCTCTCCGCGGTGGGACCGTCACAAAGGCTCTCTGTGGTCCCTGACCCGTGCAGATGGAGCGGCGGGGCCCGGGGGGTCCCGGGCCGAGGGCGGGGCTCCAGGCTCCGGTTCCCGGGCCGGGTCGGGTCGGGTGCCCACGGCTGCCCCTGAGCCGCGGGACCCGGAAAGGGGCGTCCTGGGCGGACGGAGCGCTCCGGTGCCCGCCGGCCGGCGCGCCTGGGCTGTCGGCGCCGGGCCGAGCAGGGAGCTGGTTTGGGGTACAACGTGTGGAGTTGTCTCGGCCTGAACAGTAATCACCCCTGGAGCCAGGCGTGGTGGTGCGCACGCGTCATCCCGGCACTCTGAGAGGCTGAGGCAGGAGGGTCGGAAGTTTGAGGCCAGCCCGGGCACCTTAGACCTTGTCTCGAAATAAAAAAATAAAAAGGGCTGGGGACGCGGCTGAGTGTGAAGGCCCGCCCCAGACCCCTCTCCTCCCCACCGGGGCTCCCTGTGTGGGTGCGTGTGATGAGTGGGCAGGACCTCCTGGCAAGGACTCCCTAAAAGGCTGGGTGCGGGCGGAGGGGACACCTCTGCACCGGTGCAGGAGGCCCAGAGCCCCGGCTGAACTGACAGGCCACACTTTGTGTCCACGAAATGCCCCTAGAGACACAGTGCTTTGCATAGTGCCATCTGGGGGCTCCTGAGACCCCGCCTGCGAGTTCCCAGCCTTTTGCTAAAGGGATCCCGCAGCCCACCTTTGGGGACACTAGTCAGGGTTACCCCGACAGAGCGCTGCCCTGAGATCTCTGAGGTTAACTCATCTGCCTGTCACAGTTGAAGCGCAGAGAGGTTGGGTCAGTCTCCCAAGGCCACACAGCTAGGAAGTAAGTAAGCCAGGATCCAAGCTCAGCCAGTCCGGCCCAGGTCGGCACCCTTTTTTTTCTTTTTGAGACAGGGTCTTGCTATGTAGTTCAGACTGGCCTTGAACTCACTATATAGCCTGGCTGGCCTTGAACTCACTATATAGCCTAGCTGGCCTCCAACGCAGGGCGATCCTCCTGCCTCAGCCTCTTGAGTGCTGGGATGACAGGCGTGCGCCACCACGCCCACCTGCACTCCTAACCTAAGGGGTGCACCAGGCCTTGGTGAGAGTTGGGGGGACCCACCTGGGATCCCCTTGCACAGGGGCCAGCAAGGGGGCAGGGGGATGGGCGATGTTGTGTGAGGGAAGTGACAGGCAACACAGGCCCCTCACAGTGACCCCAGCCTTCCCCTCCATTTCTCCCCTCCCTCCCATCCCCTTCCTCCTGTCCATCCCCCGCCTTTCTCCTCTCTTCCTCTTCCTCTCCCTCCCCCCTCCCTCTCTCCCTGTGCCCACGGGAGCCAGCTCAGACCCGTTGGCGCCCACAGAGGGCGAAGAGGGCCTTCAACCTGGGTGGGGTCTCCGGCCTTCACAGAGTTAAGACCCTAATTCTATTTTCCCATGGCTTTTGGTGGTTTGATAGGATTGAGGAGAAATCTAACTTGCAAATTCTCCCTTTTGATCTCCCTCCTCTATGCCGCTGAGTCTGGAGATCACTCCTTCCCTGCTGCTCCCAGCCAGCCACACCTGTGGAGTGCAGGGCGCCCTGAACATGGCCACTGCAGGCTGGGTTCCTGGTCGCTGGCCCAGATGCCCAGCTTGCTCCTGCCACAGTCCTCCCAGCCCCTCTGTCCCCTCCTCTTCTGCAGCAGGCAGCTGGTTTTTTCTCTTTCATGCTCCTGAGCCGGTGCCTGGGTGCCCCAGGTCCTTTGCACACCCCACCCCACCTGGAAGGTCCTTCCCACCATACTGCCGACTCTTAACATCAGGCCTCGGTGTCACTGCCCAGGTGAGCCAGATTCCTGTGGCTCTTCTGTCCTCATCATCGTATGCGTCTCAGTCAGAGCTGGACAGTGGCAGCCGTCCCCAGAGCACAGAGGGCCTCTCTCGGCACCGGCAGGCATCTGCCTCTTGCACTGTGCTTCAGTTTCCCTGCCTGTAGTGCTGGGGTGGGCCGCCCGCCCTCGGCTGCTGTGCGATGGTCTCTGACGTTCCCCGTGGGCTTCTGGCCAGGATCACTCTCATTTCACGGTACTTGACTTCCTTGATTATCTGATTTTCCGGGGAGGAATTTTGAACTCTCTGGGCTGAGCTGGTGTCTGCTGGTGACCTGGGCACCCATCCTGTGCCACCAGCCCGGCTGCTCCTGGTACCCAGGGGAGGCCATTGAGACAGCCTCTCTGCAGCTGGGTGTCGGGGTGTGGGGTGATGGTGGGGTGGAAGTGTTTCGGTCCTGGGCCAGAGCTGTGACACGGGCGGGAGTGGGAGGTGCCAAGGGAGCAGACACTGGGTTCAAATTCTGGCTCAGGCCAGACTTCTGAGGAGACCGACCTCCCACCAGCACTCTGTGTGCTTCAGTTCCTTGGCCTGCGTGGGGCAGAAAACGACCAGATGGAACCTGGATGCGTCCCTCCCTTGGATACAACACCTGTCCTTAGCTGGCTATGTGACTGCCCTGCGCCTCTCTTTTCCCGTCTGTGAAATGGGGGTGCTGCATCCACTGCCTCTCAGGGTGGCCACCCATGCCCAGTGCCCCCAGCATCCCTTACCCAGGCTTACCAGCCTGGTCTCCCCCACGATCGCCTTGGGATAAAGAAAGCCACAGGCATGCTGTCTAAGGAAAGGACCCCAGCACCTCTGCTCCCAGGAGTCTGCGCCAGGTCCCATTGTCCCCGCTGGCTGTGTGACCTGGCACAGGTTGCCTGCCCTCTCTGGGCTCCAGGCTGCTTTGTGAGGTGACATGGACGGTGGGGGCGGTGAGGGACAATGTGCGATGGCCACCGAATGACACAGCTGTCGTCCTGTTCTGACTATGGTCTTTGCTCAGGAAGGGGGAGCCACCTCCCTGCACCCTGAGTCTACACAGCACCGCCAGGAGGGAGGGTGGCCACGTCCAGGACCGTGACATTCCAGGGAGCCGAGGCCCAGGTGGGGCAGGGACAGCCACCCAGCGGGGTAGGTGCATGATGTACGGAGTGGGGGTGGCACCCAAGAGCGCCCAGGTGCCCTGCTGAGCCTCCTGCTCCCTCAGAGGATGGGCAGGCACTGGCCGAGGACACACAACCCACAGGGGTCGGGATCTACTTCCCCTGCTCCCAGTGCCCAGCCTGCAGGGACTTGCCCAGCAGAGGGGACTTGCCGGGGCCTCTGGGGTCCAGGAGGAAACAGGAGCCCGGCCCAAACCTGCCTTTCCACAACCCGATCTTCTGTGGCCAGCGCTTTGATGTCTGCACTGCAGGCTGAGGGTGAGGCTGGGGGTGGGGCTGGGGGTGGGGCTGGGGGTGGGGCTGGGAGCCACTTCAAAGGGGGGCAACCTCTGGGGACAGCCAGAGCCTCACTGCAGCAGCCTGGAAACCAGTGACCTTGGCATTCAAGGCCCTGCAGGGGGGACACAGCCCTGCACCCCACTCTCCCCTGGGCAGACAGAATCCTTGGGGTCCCCACCTTGTCCCCTCTCAGGGCCTCCCATGCAGGCTATTCCTTCTGCCAGAAACTCCCTTCTTTTCTTCCCTGGCTTCATATTTGGCTCTGCTCTGGGGGGCAGGTACCATCTTTGCTTGTGGCCCCCCTCCCCTGTGTCCTCCTCCCTGGCCCAGGTCCCAAGCAGGGAGCCGCTGGAGGGCATCCTGGCGTGTCCGAGCCTGCACAGCCTCGGGTGGCACTCGGGAGCCCCAAGAAGGGGCCCTGGTAAGCCTGGCAGGGGACAGGCCAGTCTCGGGGCAGCTGTGGAGGGAGCTGCGGGGTCCTGGTGCCGAACACCTCTGCTTCCTCTTTGCCACCAAGCTACAAGGTGGGGTGCCCTTCTCCCCATCTCCAGCTGGGCCTTGCCCTTGCTGCCGCCGCCTTGGCCTTTGGGCTCCCAGCCGGCACCCCCAGAAAGCCAGTCTGCTGGTCCGTGCCCACATCTCATGATGCTTTGGACTCCTTGACCCCCTCCGCCCCACAGCCGTCCCACCCCAGGGCCGCAGGCTGGGGACAATGTTCTGGTCTCGAGTTGCAGGTCCAGAGAGGTCTGCGTTCCAAGGTTCTTCCCCAGGACTCTGTTCCCCCAGCCTCCGTGGGGAGCATGTTAAACACAGACACTGGCTGGCCTCAGGCCCCAGGTGGGTGGAATCCACACTGTGATGCACACTCACAGCCAGGCTCAGAGGAAGGGCGAAGAGCGAGGAAACGGGGTCACCCACAGCCAGCAGAGGGCAGAATCGGTGATCCGGTTTCCTGCTTTTCCTGGAGGGCTGGACCAAGTCTCCTGTCTCCCTTTGACACAAGCTGCTGAGCGCCTACTGTGTGCTAGCGCTGTGCTAAGTGCCGCCCGTACCTCGGTGCGCCAGGTAGACTTGCCCTTGTGGGGAAGCAGCCCCGAGTCTAGTAGACCCTTAACTGCCCCGTGAAGGTGGGACTGCAGGCTGCTCAGGACACAGGCGCATCTGGGTCCAGCCCAGTTGCAGCTTCCTGCAAGAGATGGCTCTGGGGGCTGAAAACCGAGGCCAGGGAGGGACGGGGGGGTGGGGCCTGGAGGAGCAGGCAGTGTGGGGTGGCTGAGGGGCAGGACAGGGCTCCGGTGACCCCGCCCGCCCGAGGTCCCCCATTCCACCCCAGCCTTTCGCTTTCTGTACAGCACGTCCCACAAGTGCAGTTATTACTCCCTGCCTTGTTCACATGGCTACTGTCTCTCCCAGCCAGACTGAGGTCCCCAGAAAGCAGGGACTGTGCACCTTGCTTATCACTGTGCCCCTGTTTTAACAGGCTCAGGTAGGGCATGGTGGTGCACACCTGTAATCCCACCACCTGAGAGGCCGAGGCAGGAGGATCACTGTGAGTTCGAGGCCAGCCTGGATTGCAGCTACAGAGCAAGACCCTGTCTCAAAAAACAAACAAACAAAACAAACAGATTCAGGGGCTGGGATGTAGCTCAGTGGTAGAGCACACACCTAGCACATGCCAGGCCCTGGGCTCCATTCCCAGCACAAAAAAAGAAAAAAAAGTCACTGGGTTATGTTTCAAAAAGGGCAGACCTCAAATAACTGATTTTCTTTTTCTTTTTTTTTTTTTTTTGGTGCTGGGGATCAAATTCAGGGCCTTGCGCTTGCTAGGCAAGCCCTCTAACCACTAAGCTAAATCCCCAGCCCCCAAAAACATTGATTTAAACAACAACAATAAAAATGTATTTCTTGCTCAAGGAAGTACAGGCAATCCAGGGCTGGTAGGGGACGCTAGTGCTTTGCCACCCTTGACACACAGGGCTGCAACCTCCCGGTGCACAGTGGGTGCTTCAGCTCCAGCCTCCATGCTCACATTCTGCCCAGTTCAAGGGAGTAAAAAAGGGAGGAGATTACGACTCCTATTTTATAAAGAAAACTATTGGAATTATTCACTTTTGAATACTCCCTGCTTGTTCAGAGTGGCAGTCTGCTATGTCTGTTCTCTCTCTCTTTCTCTCTCTCTTCCCCCTTTCCTCATCTTCAAATAGATTGTCTTCTTTTAAACTGCTTCTTTGAATCTTTACTGATGCTGGGTTTAGGATTGGCAGGAGCTATGTATTCCGGCAGAGCCTGGCATGACGTGGCAGAGCAGCAGCCTGCTGTCTGCCCTTGGATGTTACAGTGCGACATAGTGTGACATGGTGTACAACCCTCCCCAGATGGAACATTAACTGGTGTTTGGCCGGGAAGACTTTCCCAAGGATATTTCTAGCCACAACTCTGACCACCTCCAGCCTGAAGTAGCCAGTGTGGTTGTCACCCCTTGGCCCCTTGCACAGTTAGGGCACCTCTTCAAAGGGGGAGAGCATTATAGGCTGGGTAACCTGAATAAAATCATAAAATTAACTGCTTCCACTAAACACTGACCCAGCTGACCTTCTCTTGTGTGTTCAATAACTGAGGTTTGAGCGACCAAAACTAAAAAGGTACCTGGGCTAAGAGGACAGCCAGCATTTTGGCCCTGGCCCTCCAAGGTCAACAAGGACCCAGGACATGAGGGGACCTTTCTACAGGTTCCTACAACCTTGGTGAGCCATACAACCTCCTGAGCAAGGAGATTGTTGGACCCCAGAGAACAAACAGGAGTCGACTAGTGTGTATCATGCTGGGAGGTTCACTAAAAAGGAAAAAACGATGTTCCTGGGCTTCCAAGAAGCGCCATCTGGTCTAGCACAGACCATGACCCACCCTGGCAGTGACACGTCTGACAGAGGATGAACTGAAAGAGCTGCGAGGCTCTGACCGTGGCCCCAGAAGGAATGCCTGAGGGGACTTGGCTGACCTTGATACATCAGGTAGTAAGTTATGATTGACCAAGGTCTCACTTTACCTTGGTCTTGAAAATCAACGAGGGGACACAGCCAGAGATATAGATGAGTAGCAATGATGTGGGGTAGACATACAGAGGGAGGCGCAATCACTGACCCCCCGCCGACAGTCCTAAGGGCTGGGGATTTAGCCCAGTCGTTGGGGAGCTTCCCTTGCAAGCACAAGGCCTCAAGTTCGATCCCCGGCACCACAAAATAAAAAGCAGTATCTGACAAGGCTCCTTCCTGTCTGCTGTTCTATCCTATCGCTCATGCCTTGACCAGGCGTGCTTTGATCGTTCAGTAAAGCTTGTTTTTTCTTTTCTCTTCTCCCCTTCCCCTTCACCGCCAAACCCCAAGTGATCATACAGACAAAACTGTAAAGCTGCCAGCCTGCTTCAACTGAGGCCCATCCGGTGGGCCTCCCTGCTGAAGACTTCCGTCCACTGCTCCCCAACCACAACCCCGCTCTGCTCGAAGAAGCCAGATTGGTCATCACCCGTTTCCCCAGCAGCCGTTGGATGGCTGTCTCAGAGTGAGGGATGTAGGGACAGGGACCCCGTGGGTAGGGAAAAGCTGGGATGAAGGCCTCGTTTAGCTTTGTTGGAAGTCAAGGGAGATATGATGAATGTTATCATTATGTAGCTCTAAAATGTACCACTAATATAAAATTTAAAAAAACACTCAAAAAAAGAAGTCAGTGGAGAGACAAAGGGCAGCGGCCTCCGCCTCAGGCAAGCAGAAAGACAATTGCAAAGAAACTAAATCAGAGAGATCCCAAGTAGTGTGATCAATACAAGCCCTTTTACTTAATACTTAAGCCTAACTAACCTGTCCCGAAGCCCCCACCCATAATGCTAGCCTCCACCAAACAACAGGAAAAGTCATTTGACTGCTTATGCCTGGAAGAAATCTGATGTTAGGATGAAAGACAAGCCAGGAAGCCAATCAGATGCCAGGAGCCTACGTGGGACAAGGATCCCAATAAAAAGAGCTGCTGAAATCCACGAGTTATTCGCTTTCAAATACTCCCCACTCATCCAGAGTAGCTGTCTACCATGTCTTCTCTCTCTCTCTCCCTCCCTCTCTCTCTGTCTTTCTCTCTCTTTGTCCTCCCCCATCTTCAAATAAATGGTCTTCTTTTATTTAAATAAATAAATAAAACTACCTGGAAATGGTCCAAACCACTTCTGATGACATCTCATTGGCTAGAACTTGGTCATGTGAGCACACATAGCTGCAAGAGATTCTGGGAAATGTAGTCTCTGGACCAGGCCGCTATATGCTCATTTAGGATTAGGGGATGCATTCTTAGGGAAGAGACCTAGCAGCCTATGTCACAGCCCCCACTCTCAGTTTGAAACAATAATGATATCTGACATGTTTAAAACTTTATAATCATGTATGTAAGCCTACCAGCTACTCCCAAGGTGAGAGTGAAGAGGAGTACATTAAATCGCCTCCCCAAGGGCACCTGCTGGTACCCAGCAGGTGGGACTTGAACCAAGGACCACCTGGACCGACCGCTGACATTTCTGCACTTCTGTCCCTATTTCATGGCTGTAGAATAAAGATCAGTCTCAGCCTGGCTCACTTGTGTGTCCATGTGCCCCCAAAAAGGGACTGGGCCCCGCTTTGCCCCTTGGGCTGGGCCAGGGGCCTAGGCAGATCCTGCATGTGGGGGGAAAGCAAGGGCCGGGAACAACTGTGATGGGCAGTTCCAGAGATCCAGGGGAGTCAGGACTGGAGCTGCGCAGTACAGTGCCGGGGTGGCCCCCGCCCAAGGCACCTGAGGGCCCTGCTCTTGCCACGGGGAGGAACAGGATCTTGCCAGGTCCCCAAGGAGCTGAGGGATGTTGCCTGGCCAATGACGCCCCACTCCCCCGGGCGGTGTCTCTGCACAGGGCTCTTCCGGGGATGTTTTCCTACTCAGTCCAAGTTCGGTGCCACAGGGACCCCGGCAAGACTTGGCCACCACCCGGTGGCTCCAGCCTTTGGGGAAAGAGAAGCCACCAGACAGCCAACGTCACCCCCTGGCCAGTCGCCGCCCAGCGACCGCTGTCTCTGGGAAGCCCCAGGGTCACTTCTGCCCCACGTGGCCAGGGTCCCTTCCCTGCAGCGGGGGTCACCACGGGCCACTGGGGAAGCAGTGCAGCGGTCCTGTGTGTAAACGCACAGCAACCACAGCCGGTTCCCCAGAAGCCAAGTCGCGCAGGACAGAGTCGAGGCGGTGTTAGAACCTGCACCTGCGATGTGACATCAAGATGCCTGTTTACTAAGCTTAGCCAAGATCCAGCTGCGAGTCTGAGACGAAGGGTGAGGCGTGAGGGGTGTGACTCCCGAGCTGGGAGCAGGGCTCAGGTGCTGCGGCCACTGGACTCGATGGCCCTGAAGGAAATGCCACGCTGTTGTCAGAGGCTGGTAGAGGGAACGTTCTTCCCAACCAAGTTCCCGGCTGCACTGAATTCTATCTGTGCACCTGGGTTAAGGGCCCTGCATGGGCTTTATGCCCACCGGTGGGGAGGGAAGGGTGACTGGGGTAGGCTGGGGAGGAGCCCTGGGCAGGTGGCGAAATGTGCAAATTGGTGGTACACGCCTGTAATCCCAGTACTTGGGAGGCTGAGGCAAGAGGATCACTGTGAGATGGAGGCCCAGGCTGGGCTACATAGCAAATTCTCTGCAGGACCCAAGAGGGATGTGCCTGTCTTCAGGGAGAGGAGAGGCCCCATGAAGACCCCGTCTGTCCATGGCACAGGTCTGTGTCTTACGCCCCAAACTGTTCTTAACGTGTAGTAGGTGCTCAACAAGTTCTTGAAATTCACAGCCATTCGCCCTTCAAGTGGGCCTGGGGCTGGGAAGGGGATGGGAGGGCCGCCTTTGGGACTGGCAGAGAGGGGCTCCCTGCATTCAGCCCCCTGGAAGTGCCTTGGCTCCGGGTGACCGAGTCCCCTACCCATCTTCCTTCAGGAAGGCCGGTTTCCCGAGAGCCTGGCCCCTGAGTCTTTCGGGCTCCGTCTGGCTGTGTGATCGTGTCTGAGTGCTGCCCCTGCTGGCTCTGGGCTCTTTGGAAGGAGGAGAGACCGCGCGCGCGCGCGCGCGTGTGTGTGTGTGTGTGTGTGTGTGTGTGTGTGTGTGTGTGAAGGGATTTTCCAATCTGGGGTTCCCCAGGAATCCGGCCCAGCCTGTTGGGCGAGCGGGAGGGCGAGATGCCTTCACAGCACCCGGCTGGGCAGAGCTCTCTTTCCGTCCCAGCGCGGGGCGCTTCTGGAATGAAGGAACTGAGGGAGTGCGGGGTGGCTGCTCCCTGCAGGCCTGCGAGGACGTGGCCAAGCCTCGCAGGGGGCTGGGGGGCGGGGCAGCGCTGCTTCTTCCTCCCTGACCTCCCCGTGACCTCCGGCCCGGCCCAGGCCCTCGGCCCAGTGGGAGGAGGGGTGGGGACCTGGCCGGGGTCACCAGGGTCACCTCCCGCTGGGCCAGGAGGGCAGAGCTGGGGCTGGGGCCCCCCCGCAGCTCGCAGCAGTCGCTGTGCCCCTCAGACCCTGTGCGCCGTGCGTGTGTGCAGCAGTTAGCATGCTGGTGTTTGCTGGCGGCCTGGCACCATCGCATTAGCGCCTCCTCCTGCCCTCCCTCCTTTCCCCCTTCCTGTGTGGAGGACGTCCTGATAGGCCGGGACAGCTCTGTCCCCTTGTCTCTGTCTCTCCACCTGGCACGCTGCCGGGCCCCAGGAATCGCTCAACTGAGGATTGTCGAATGAATAAATGAGCGTCACTGCGGGCAAAGTACTTCCTGTCTCTGGGCCTCAGTTTCCTCATCAGCAAGGAGGGGTCTCTGGTGCCCCAGCTTCCCACCCCTCCTCCCCTGCCCTGTCAGCAGGGAGCCGGGCGCACAGCCGCTGTCCCCGCACCCACATCCCCTGCAGTGGGGTCTCTGGGTCCCTGCCAAGCAGGGGTCACACAGGCCCGCTGTGTGGGGAGAAGGGGGCTTGCTCCTCAGGCCACACACCCAGCATCCCCCCGGGGAGGCTCTGTCCTCGTCCTCGTGTGGTGGCATGGTGCGCAGGAGCACCCCACAGCCAGGTCGGCCCTGGGAGGCTGGTGTACAGCAGGGATTAGGGAGGGCGGGAGAGAAAGCCACGTGAGTGTGTGCGTGTGTGTGCGTGTGTGTGTGTGTGTGTGTGTGTGTGTGGCCAGCAGGGGAGGAGTCCTCAAAGGCAGGAGGGAGGGAATGAGCCGGAAACCTCAGCTGCAGCAGCGCAGGCAGCCTGGGGAGCGAGGGCCGCAGATGAGGCTGGAGAAGGAGCCTGCAGGGCAGTGAGGGGCACCCCGAGAACGCCACGTCCACAGCTGGCACTCTGCTGTCTGGAGACTCCTGCCGCAGGTTGAGCACAGCCGCTGACCAGCTGCAGACCCGGGTGCATCCGTCCTGCCTGTCATCCCAGCACTCGGGAGGCTGAGGCAGGAAGATCGCCTTGAGTTGGAGACCAGCCTGACTACACAGCGAGACCCTGATTCAAAAACAAACAAAGGAACACAAAACCTCGGTTTCTTTGCCCGTGAAGAGGCGAGGATGAGAACAGCTATCAGGGCCTGAGTTTCCTGGGGATCCCACAGTAAAGGCTGCAGCCAGACGTGACAGCACCCGGAGTCCCGCCATTCTGGAGGCTGAGGTGGAGAAACTCTCTCTCTCTCCAGTGTGGGGCTCGAGTCAAGGGCCTTCACACTCACCTACATCCCCAGCCCCTGCTTTTTAGTTTGAGACACGGTCTCGCCAAGTCCCTAAGATGCCCAGGTTGGGCTTGACCTTGTGACCCTCCTGCCTCAACCTCCCAGAGTGCTAGGATGACAGGCGTGTGCCACCATGTCTAGCTCTATTTCTTTTTCTTGTAGGAACACCAGTCCGACTGGCTTAGGGCCCACCTATCCGCAGCAGTCTAACTGGACTGGCTCTTTAACCAGCCTGCATATCAGCTGTCAAGGGGCTCGGTGTCTGCTCAGGGCCCGGACTCCCAGGTGCCACTTCACTCCCACAGGCCAAGCCCCTCAGAGACATCACGACGGGGCCTCGCCCCTCGCCAGTGTCACCGCCCCTTAATGCCACCCCATTGGGGACTTGGTTCCAAGATCTGATGGGGAGAGGTGACCCACGCTTTCCGGACCCAGCACCGACTCTCCAAATCCGGTCCCATTCTGACGTCCTGGGGGTTATAGGACTTCAGGGTGTGATTCGGGGACACGGTTCTCCCCAGAACAAAGCGTGCCGCGGTGCTGAGTGTGCCAGTGTGGACGTCGGGCGTCTGCCGGCTCCGCAGGGAGGGACGCACAGCAACCCAGGGCAGGGGAGTGGTGCAGGGCCCAGGCCGGGCCACGGCATTGCCTGGGCAGCTGTGAGTTGGGTCCTGCTGCCCACTTGCACCAGGACGCAGAGCCCCGTCCAGCCCAAGACCGCCCTGCCCTCCACAGGCCACTCACTGGAGTCCTTGCGAAGATGTCTCAAGGGTGGCATGGAGCTGAGCTGGAGATCCCACCCCTGAGATGAACCCCTTCCTTCCTTCCTTCCTTCCTTCCTTCCTTCCTTCCTTCCTTCCTTCCTTCCTCCCTTCCTTTTTTCTTTCTTTTTATTTATTTATTTATTTATTTATTTATTTATTTATTTATTTATTTTGAAACTGGGTCTTACTGTGTAGTCCAGGCTGGCCTTGAACTCACCATGCAGCTCAGACTGGCCTGGAACTTTCAGTGATCTTCCTGCCTCAGCCTCTCAAGTGCTGGGTATACAGGTGTGTGCCACTATGCTCAGCTCTTTCTTTATTTCTGGTATGGGGGTTTGAACCCAGGGCCTTTACACTGAGATATATCACCAGCCCTTTTTACTTTTTATTTTGAGACAAGGTCTCTCTGTAAAGCTGGCCCCCAACCCGAGACACTCCTGCTTCAGCTGGGCATACAGGCGCGCACCACCACACCCGAGCTATAACCTGCTTTGCCTGCTGGATCGGGCCCTGGCCCAAAGGTCGAGCTGCGGCTGTGGCTTGGAGTCTGAGGGGGCCTCCCTCCTGCACCTGGTGGGACCCCCCCCCCATGGCCTCGGGGCAGCTGCTATTCTGACCACCAGAGCACCCTGCAGACGGCCAGCAGTGAAGCCACCCACAGGGCAAGGACCAGGGGACTCTAAGCCCCTCAGCTCCAGGGTGCCAAGGTCCCCAACAGCCCATCCCTGCCTCAGGACAGGGGCCGGGGCTCTGGGGGTGGGCAAGCTGGAGCTCACCCCATCCACCTCCTAGGACCCTGTTCCTCTGTGAGGGACATCCTGGGGAGAGAGCCTCAGCCCAGCCCCGCTGCGTGCAGGCCCAGCCTCTTCCGGGCAGGATGCCACTCCACAGAACTGTCCTTGGTCATCTGAGGGACACAGAGGGCGAGGAACCTACCCAGGTTACACAGCGGCCGAGTGCAGTCCTGACTCCCAATCCAGTGCTCGCTGGACCACACCCTGAAAGAAAAGGAAGGTGGGGGTTCGAGAGTCGTGGGGCGAGGGCCCTCCCCACCGCGGCCCCTAACACACATCCACTAATTCCGCGTGCCGGTGGCTGAGCCCCGGAGCTGTGCGGCCCTGCCTCCCCCGACCCTCCTCTGGTGGCCCACAGCTCTGTCTTTTCTTTGTGTATTGAGCCACCTCCTTCTGGGGCCGCCACTGAGCAGACACGCAGGGGAGATCACAGCCTTGGCTCTGTCACCAGCTCGCTGTGGGCATGGGGAAACCGAGGCAGGGGGCGGGCGGCTGATCCCGTTCCCCAAAGCCCTGCCAGGCAGCCCAGGTCCTCAAGGGTCAAGACACACCCCGTGGATCCGCCAGAAGCCCCCCACCCGCACACCCCGTTCCCTGCTGGGCAGCTTTTGGCGACCTTGAGCACCAAGTCACAGAGAACTGTGGGGCACCCTGGCGGCTCTGAATGCCCCGCCCACCGTCCTGGGCTGCACCCTTTCTCCATTTACCTCACTTTGTTTCTCTCGGTGGCCTCTGTCATCCCGCCCAGCATGGACTTCTGCTGTTTGTCGCCATCCTTACCGGCCATGCTGCCCGGCGGGGCAGGGACTCTGGTCTGTGACCTGGCGCCTGGCACACGGTAGGCCCTTGTGGAATGAGGATGTTCCTGCTCCCTGGACAGCCATGTGCATGGAGCCTTTCCTGAGGCATCGCCTCACTGCTTCCGAGCAACACTTCGGTGGGCCCGGGATCCTGCCAGGTCCATTTGGGGAGATGGGGAAACTGAGGCATGCCAGAAGTGGTGGAATCTGGATTGGGAACTGGATCCTGGTTACATCTTGGTCCTTGCACCCCCAAGTCAGGAGTAGCCAGTGCATCTGGAAAGCCTGCAGGGAAAGCTGGGCATGGTGGTGCACACCTGTAATCTCAGCACCTAGAAGGCTGAGGCAGGAGGATCGCGTGTGTTCGGGGCTAACCTGAGCTATATGGAAGAATTTGTCTCAAAAAAACAACAAACAAAAAAGCACAGGAGCCGGGTCCACCCGCGCCCTCCCATCCCCAGGCCTCTCTCAGTGCCCTGGAAGCCGGAGGCCGGAGGCCGCGCTCAGAGCGCCGAGAGAGCCGGGGCGGGAGAGCTGCGCTTCCCCTCGCCCGGGGGCGGCTCCATCGATCGCGCGCGCGCCCGCCGCCGCCGCTGCCGCGCAATTATCCGGGAGAAGCTGGGGCGGCAGCGGCGGCAAAATGAGTTATCGATCCTCGATCCTCGCGGGCGGGCTGACGGGCAGCCGCGGACCCGGGCGAGGGCAGGAGGACCCCGCCCCCACCCATCGACTCGGCGCGCCCCACGGCCCGCGCACCGGCGCGCGGCCTGGGGGAGCGCGCCATGGCCTTTACACTGACCTACACCCCCAGCTCTTTTGCATTTTTAGTTTTTCCAATTTTTAATCTTGAAGCCAAGCGCGGTTGTGCATGCTTTATGTAATCCCAGAACTGGGGAGGCTGAGGCAGGAGGATTGCTGCGAGTTCTGGGCCACATAGTGAGTTCAAAGCCAGCCTGGACTACATAAACAAGACCCTGTCTCAGAAAAAGCCAAGCAAAGAAACAATTTAATTTTGAGGTAGGATTTTTCTAAGTTGCTCATGCTGGCTCCCGGAGTGCTAGATTTACAGACCCAGCCAAATGTTGGGGCTTTGTGTTGTGTTTCTACCACCGATTCTTCCCAGAGACTCCCAATGTCACATCTGCGCACAGCTCAGACAGGCAGCGAGGGCCCCAGGACCCCAGGCCTGGCTCTGGGAGACGCTGGGGTGGCCTGTGGGGGAGGGGCAGGGCATCCGGGCGTGGCACTGGCCCGAGGCCTGCTGGCCTGCTTGGCATGGGGGTGGGGGCTTCCGCTCAGTGTGACCTTCTCAGTGTGTGACCCAGAGCATGTCCTTGTCCCTTGCCAGTTTTCTACAAAGAGGTGGTTGGAACCCCCGTCCCTGAGGCTCCCTTGGGCGCCACTGCCCACCTGCCAGCCTCGATACACCTTCCCACTGCATGCTGGGAGCTGCGCCGAACCCAGAAGGAAAACCTGGGTGTGGTGGTGCACGCCTGTGATCCCAGCACTCGGGAGGCTGAGGCAGGAGGGGAAGGACGGTGAGTCTCACTGAGCGCCCTGCTGGCGCCACACTTGAGGTCTTGGCCAGTCATCTTGTCTTCCTTCCTCTTCTGCTTCCCCAGGGTGTGTATGCATGCACGGGGTGCGTGGCTGAATGTGGACACGTGTGTATTTGCACATCCACCTTTGTAGGCATGCACCTATGTGTGCGTGCATATTGCTAAGCCCGCACACCAGTGTATGTGCAACTGTGTGCAGCTCTGTGTAGCTCTTGCCCGCGCTGTCCACCTGTGTGTGCTCCTTTGCAGTGTGCATTTGTGTGTGTGCCCACTTCTGTGCTCATGCATAAGCATGTGCAACGGCTTCTCTGCAGAGACACAGAGCTGCATGCCCGTGTGTGAAATGACCACACACGCCTGTGTGTCTGATGTATGTTACTCACATGCGTCGCGATGTGACCTGGTGCCCATCTCCGTGGCTGCTTTACTTTTTAGAATTTTTATTTTTCTTGGTCTATCTGCAGTACACGCGTACTGCTCACATTTCTCGTGGGGAGCTGCATGCTCATGACACATCTTCATCTTTTTTATGTCCCCTCCCCTCCCCTCCATCTCTAGGTCCCCTTCTCTTTTGCAAAAGATCCATGTCCCTGCTGCCCGTTCTCTAGTTTTATTTTGTGCTTTCCTTTATTTGTCCTTGGGTTTCTGGTGTAAGAGAAGCCCACAGCATTGAAGCCCGTGTGTGTGTCTGAGCGTGGTTTCGTTTCCTGTGCACATGGGCGATTGGCCTGCACACTCATGTGTCTGTGTGGGTGGCTCCCACCAAGGACACACGCATTTCTGGGGGTGCAGGTGTGCGTCCTGTGTCAGCGTTCGCCTCCACCTGTGTTCTAAGTCACGCAGCAGCCCTGGCTGTGTGTAGGGCACACTCGGCGGGGAGCAAGGCTGCCGCCAGGGAGGGGGGAGGGTGCTTTCTGGCGGTGGCGCTGGGGGCCAGGTAGAGAGTGCAGGAGGGGCTGAGGCTGGCCGCTCCCTCGCCTGCCCAGCAGTGCCTACCACACCTCTGCCTGCTCCCCAGCTTCTCCTTCCAGTCCCGTCGCCTGGACACCAGACCTGTCACCTCTGCTATCCGGACACACCTCCACCCACTGCCCCGCCCGCCAGGGTCCTCTGCTCCCCAGTCACCCCAGCTGCCCCTTCTGTCCTCTTGGGGAAGGGCACAGCCCGGGTCACCAGCCGGCGTCCAGATCACCTCGTGCTTATCTCCACCCCTCCTACCCTCATCTAGCTGGTCACCAAGTGTCTGTCCTTGGGGTGGGTTGAACTTGTTGGCTGATAGACTTTGTTATGTTTGAGTGGGTCTGGTGGCACACACCTGTAATCCCAGCACTCGGGTGGCTGAGGCAGGAGCATCCCTGAGAGTTCAAGGCCAGCCTGGACTACACAGTGAGTTCAAGATCAGCCTGAACCACAAAGAGAGACCTTGTCTCAAAAACCTAAAATAAATACATAAAACAAAATAAGATTTTGTTATGTTTGGAAACATTTCAGCCCTCTTTCCTTCTAGTAATTTTTGCTGTTGTTGTTTTGCTTCTTTGTTTCATTTAGTTTTGTAGGGCTGGTCACAGAACCCTGAGCCTCATGTGCGCCACTGAGCTGCACCCCGACCCTCAGGTTGTCCTGTCCCCCTTCGTCCTTCCCTCTGGGGTCCCTGGTTCTACACAGATTAGGCTGCCCCGGATGACCCTGCGGCTCATGGCTGCCCCGCTCCTCCTTTCTCTTCCTCTTCTTCCCAATCATTTTCCCTGTTTCATTTTGGGGAGTTTGTGCTGTTCCCAGAGCGTCCGAGTCTTCACTTCTGTCACTCTGTCATTAACCCCAGTCGGTGACTTGCCATCTCATTCTCAACTTCAACTCCGGAAGTTCAGTTTGCATCTTTTTAGTATCGTCCATGTCTCCACTTAACTCTGTGCCAATATGCAATGCAATTTTAATAGCTGGTTTAGGGTCCTTCTCTAAGGAGGCCGAGGCAGGAAGATCCGCTAGCTCTAATGTCTGTGTCCAAGCCGGGTCGGCTTCAGCTGATTCATTATTCTCTGCTTCCTGGGCCATACTTCTATCTTTTTGTTTGTTTTGATAGTGGAGATTGAATTCAGGGCCCTCACATTGAGCTCCATCCCCATCCCTTTTTAATTTTTTTATTTTGAGACAGGGTTTTGCTAAGTGATTAAGTGCCTAGGATGGGCTCCAACTTGTGATCCTCCTGCCTCAGCCTCCCAGAGTGGTAGGATTACAGGTGTGTGCCACCATACCCGCCTGCCTGGTGGTTTTCATGAGATGCCAGGTGCTGTGAATTTTGTCTCTGTAGAAGTCTTGAGCTTGCTCTGGGAAGAAGGTCCCTGGGAGGCAGGTGGTCTCGTGGGATGATTTTCCCAGGGGTCCAGAGCCGATCTCAGTGCAGGGTGACTACTGCCCCCCTCGGAGGCTGCCCCACTGGGTGTCTGTGGAGTTGGTGTTTGCAGCCCGGCCGGGGGAGGCGCTATTCCCAGCCCTGTGCGACCACCAGCACGCTTCCCTCCGTCCTCTCAGGTGGTTCTTTCCTGGCCTCCTGACGGCACAGTCGCGGGTTTTCCTCCAAATGTTCGGGCTGTTTGGGTGGGACAGCAAATGTGCTCTGCTGTCACTCCAGCTTGGACAGAAGTGGCGGTGAGTCTGTCAGCTCCAGACCGCTGAGCTTTCCCTGGGTGACCCCGGGCTGCCCAGGGCTCCGCCTCGGCCCCAGTCATTCCTGTGTCCTCCAGGTCTTCCTGCTCATAGAGCCGGCCGTCGCCCTCCCCAGCTCCGGCCTTCTCTCCTCACCACCTCCAGGTTGGTTGCAAACTCTTTCCTATGCGTCAGGTGCGGGGCACACACCTGTGATGCCAGCTACTCAGGAGGCTGAGGCAAGAAGATTGCAAGTTCAAGACCAGCCTGGGGACTTAGTAAGGTCCTGTCCCAAATAAAAACTAAGGGCTGGGGACAGCTCTGTAGTAGAGCGCTGGCCTAGCATGGCAAGGCCTGAGCCCACGCGGCCCTGCCTGCTGGAAGCCCTGCTACCCTCTCCCAGGCTGGTCACTCCTCTGCGCCCACTTCACAGAGCTGTGGAATAGATGGCAGTTATGCTGGAGACATCCATGGGGTGACAGATGGGGAAACTGAGGCAGACTGTGGATGGCTAGGGGTGGGAGGACTCTCAGGTCTCTTTTTGGCTATATAGGAACAGGTGCCCCCACTGCCCAGGTCCTCAGGGGGTGGTGTCCTGGGGCGGTGGGCCCAGAGGTGCCACCAGG
>PVJO010001901.1:80718-157783 GCA_004026905.1 Hystrix cristata
CCGCCTATCCATCCATCCATCCATCCATCCATCCATCCATCCATCCACCCACCCACCCATCCACTCAGCCATCTACCCATCCACCCATCCATCTCCTTCCCACCGTGTGCCACAGCGGGCCAGCCCTGAGGCTGCAGCGTGTGAGACGGGGACTGTCCGGCATGGTCAGTGCTGTAGCAGGGCCACATAGGGGCTGCAGGGGCTGAGGTGGGTGAGGGGGACAAAGCTGTTGGTGGGTGGGGGTACCTACACGTCTAGGGCGCACCCCATGAGGCCAGCTCGTTCCCTGGATTCCTGCCCCTCTGGGCAGTGCCAGCAGCCCACTGCCCTCCTTGCTCCCTCCTGCAGCGGCCCCCAGACACCCCAGTGGAGGATGGGGCCCCAGGGCGTGTGTGGCTGAGGGGCGCCTGCGGATACCTGGGTGTACACGGACTGCAGGGTCCTGCATGGGGGGGAATGTTCTGGGTTGGGGGGTCCTACATGCTAGGATCAAGGTGCAGACTGGGGGTAGGAGGGCGAGGAGGGATGGAAGGAGGTGGGCTCTACAGGGAAGAGACAGAGCACAAACTGGGCCCCAAAGCCAAGGTGAGCCAGGCTGGGGCCAGAAGTGGGACGGGGTCTCTGGGGGAAGAGGTGGAGCCCCCCGCGGGGGTAGGAGCTACGGTGGGGTGTGAGAATGTCTCACGAGACATGCGTGCCACTGTGTGTGAGCAATCGCATTCACACAAAGGGGCAAACACTGTTCGCAAGGTCTCCTGAAGATGGGTGTGGTGGTAGCACACACCTGTCATCCCTGCACTCTGGGAGACTGAGGCAGGAAGATCTCAAGTTCAGACTCAGCCTGGGCAACTTAACGACTTAGGGAGACCGTGTTTGAAAATACAAAACATCAAGGGGCAGGGATGTAGCTCAGTGCAAAGGCCCTGGGTTCAACTGCCAGCACCACAAGAGAAGGGGGCCTGGCCTGCTCTTCCCTTCGCCGTCACCCGGGAGGAGTCTGAAGGCAAAGGGGGCCCTTCGTGTGCCCCCTCGTTGTCCCTGCTCTGGGGCTCAGCAGCCTGTCCACACCCCTGGCGGAGCTGCTGGGTGGCCCGGGACATCAGGGAAACCCACCCCAGTCCCAGCCGCAGCTTGTCCACAGTCGTCATCCTGTCTCCAGGGTCTGGAAGCTCGGTGGGCGGTGCGGGCAGCCGTGGGGGTGGCGCGGTGGTGGGCATGAGGGGTGGAGGACTTGGCTTCTGGCTGTGGGCCTGGAGGACGAGTGGGAGGGTGGACGTCCTGGATCGCCACCCCCACACAGGAAGGCACTGGGGACTGCAAAGTGGGTTTCAAAGCAGCTTCACCCTCCTCGCCCTCCCCACCCCCAGGCTGCATTCCAGACCTGAAGGGTCAGGCCGGTGGGGTGGGGAGGGGTAGCTGCTTCCCAGGCTCAGGTTACAGTCTGGCGGCTGAGCAGCCCGCCCAGGCGTCAGGCCTGGCTTCCACGGCTCTCACCATGGTGCACAGGCCCAGCCCCCCTGCACTCTCTTGAGAGGGACACGAGGTAGGAGGGGAAAGGAAGCGGGCAGGGATGACCCCGATCTTGGAGGCACGGGGAGACTTGGTTATTTTCTCAGAAGGGAGCGGGCTGGGGCTCTGCTCTGGGTCTGGCCGCACCAAAGCTGCAGGGGACCCTGGCCAGGCTGCAAGGAGCCTCCAAAGCCAGGAAGGAAACCACATCAAGGGGCCACCAGCCACATGGGAGCACAAAGACAGGGGTGGAGTGGGAGGAAGAGAGCAAGACGTGGGAGAAGGAGGGGAAGGGCGACAGCTTGTACCAAGGCCCTGGGGCAGGTGGGAGCAGAACACAGAGAATTCCACAAGGCTCAGTCCTCTGGGGTCAAAGAGGCTGCCAGGACCAGAAAGAAACCAACCAGCCAATTCACATCATGTCCCCCTCCCGTCCAATCGTCGTGTGTGCTTTCAGTGTGGGGAGGACATGAGACGAGGTGGCACACTCATGTCATCCCAGCTGTTCAGGAGGCTGAGGCAGGAGAATCATGAGTTGGAGCCTGGCCTGGGCAACTTAGTGAGACCTTGTCTCACAATAAAAAATCAAAAGGGCAGGGGTGCAGCTCGGTGGGAGAGTGTTTGCCTCCCTTGCACGAGGCCCTGGGTTCAGTCTCCAGCAGAGCACTGAACATAACGCCCTGCACCCATTCCCAGGGTAGCTGTCCCGCTGACTGCAGGCTTGGCAGCCCTGAACACCAGAAATGCAGTGTCACCCTTCTGGCAGCTGATGTCTGGACTGAGCTCTAGGGGCAGCCATTGGTTCCCTCTGGAGGCTCCAGGGTGAATCCATTTCCTGTCACTTCTGGCTTCCGGTGGCCGCCAGCAGCTCTGGGCTCACGGTCCCATTCCTCCCATCTCTGCCTCCATCTCCACCTCTGCCTTTCTTCTCCATCCAAGGACTCCTCTGATGACACCCGACACCCACCCAGATAATCCGGGATAATCTCCCCTTTTAAGGTCCTTTATTAATTAATTGATTTTTTTTGTTTGTTTTTTAAGGTCCTTAATTTAGCAGAGCGTGGTGGCACAACTGCTGTCCCCACGGAGGGCCCGCAAACTCAGGATGGTGTGGGAGGGCAAAGCAGAAGGAGGCCTGAGTTCCAGAGCTTGCTCCACTCCATTGGCAGGAGGAAGATTTCGCATTTCTGAGCCTTAGTTTCCTAGTCTGTAAAATGGTCATGGTATTGGTATCCACCCAACAAACTTTTTTTTTTTTTTTGAGACAGGCCGACTTTGAACTCCTGGCACTTCTCCTGCTTCAGCCTCCTGAGTGCTGGGATTACAGGTGTGTACCACCACATCTGGCTCTACATTTAGTTTTAATTCCATTTTCCTCTTTTCTTCCAGACCGAGAGCTTCCTGAGGACCAGGGCATCTCTGTCCCCCATCTCCAATAGCTGGCACAGTACCTAGCAAGACTAGGGCTTGTGCAAGTGATGATTAACAAAAGAAAGAAGAAAAGGCACATAAAGGCTCGCCACACTGCTGCCACATAGTAAATGCTCAATAAACACTAGCTATTGTTCTACAGAACAATCACAGGTTTAAAACTCACATGTAACACCTTTGGGTCCCTCTGAGTTCTGCTGCTTTGGTGAGAGGTGGGATGCAGTCTGGGACCCTCCTCCTCCTGAGCACTGTTTGCTGGGGACAGATGGGGAAGGGTCCCGCCGGCCAGTTGTGGAATTGGGGGTGCAGGGCTGGTAGGTGCTGGCGCCCCATGAGTCCTGACAGCCTGGCCCCTGAGAGACCCACGCTGCCCGGCCCTTCCCGGCTCCTGTCCCGAGCCACGAGTCCCGCGCGGTCGCTGGTGGCCCTGTGAAGCCTCGGACACACAGTAGGCTGCTTCCAGTGGCGTTCACAGCGCTCTGGGAAAGACTCGGGACCTCCCCAAAGGCACCCGAGACCAGACCGAGGATTTCAGGGACCCCTGCGGGAAAGTCACCCCCAAAGCCCAACTTCAGATCTGCTGGGGGTCGGGAGCGCCCCCGAGACCCCGGAGCTGTGTGGCCCCGGTCTCCTGCTCCTGCTCCCCGGGAGGACCGGGAAACCGGCAGGGGGCGGGCTGGGGAAGGAGGGACCCGGCACCCGGACAGCGGGGGGCGGTGCTGATGGATGGGGCGGGGCCTCGAGAGAGGCACGTGCGCGGGGAGCTCACTGCGCAGCGTGGGGGGTGAGTGGGGCGGGGCCAAGAGGGGTGGGCGGGGCCACGAGGAGGTCCGACGGGACGGGACGGGACGGGGCGGGGCGGGGCGGCGGGGGCGGGGCGGGGCGGCGGGGGCGGGGCACTTTCGGGCCTCTGAAAGGTTTCCCGCGCACGGCAAGGCAGCGGCAGGGCAGCGGCGCAGATCTGCGCGGATCTCAGCCCCTCGCCCTCCCGGCTCCCCTGCTCTGCCCCGGCAGGCCCGCCCGGGGAAAGGGCCCCGCTCCCCCGGATCCTAGCGTCCGGCCCTCCCCAGGCCTGTCCCTTGTCCCGCAGAAGGCCAGTGGCTGCCCCAGCCTGGCCCTGCGTGGCTCACGTCGCTCCGGCCGGGGCAGGGGTGGGGGCTGCCACTCGCCCCACCCGTCCTCCCCGCCTGCCCGCCACCCAGTGGCAAGCAGAGTCCCTTTGCCCTCTGCAGTGCTTCACTGTCCTGCTCCTGGATCATCTATGGCTCCCTATTACTGCCTCGACCATTCTTGGTCTGTCTAGCTCCTGGGGTAGAGAAAGGTCAAACTCGGGCGCTGGGATCTCAGCCTGCCGCTCCTGCCTCCGTCACCCTCCATCTCTGTCTCTCACTGAACCCCGGGCCGGGCCGGGATGGAGGATGCACTGACCAGAAGCAACCCACACTCGGCAGGCGGAGTGGAGGCAGCCAGTGAGGAGAGGAGAGCTGTGATTTAGCTTGAATTCTGTTCTACTACCTGGCGAAGCAAAGTGCGTCCTTGGGCGTGTGTGTGTGTGTGTGTGTGTGTGTGTGGTGTGTTGTTTTGTTTTTGTTGTACTGGAGATTGAACCCAGGGCTGTCATCCTGAGCTGTATACCCAAACCTTTTGTTTTTTTGTTTGGTTGGTTGGTTTTGTTTGTTTTTGAGACAAGATCTTGTTATGTAGTTCAGGCTGGACTTGAACTCACTGTGTAGCTCAGGCTGGCCTCGAACTCGCAGTGATCCTCCTGCTTCAGCCTCCCCGGTGCTGGGATGACAGGTGTGTCACACCTGGCCCCAGCCCTTTTTTAGGATCTTTCTTGCCAGGCATGGGAGCAAGAAGGCACTCGGTCCGGTGCACCCAGCACCCGTGCAGTGGGAAAGTTAACGCTATCGCGCTGCAACACCCAAGAGACCTGGGTGGGCTGGTGGGTGTCACGGTGCTCTGGGTGTGAAGCCAGCCACGGGTCCAGAGCACGACTTCCTGTGCCCCCTCGCAGCTCGCTTTCAGCTGGGCCTGGGGGACGTGGCTGCTTGAATCCGCAGCCTGGAAGTTGCCATGTTCTCTTGGGCTGATGGGGACGGGCTTTCCCGTGTTGTGCCTGGGCCTCCAGATCAGGGGTGGGATCGGGAGGTTCTGTCTCTGGGCCACCATGGTGGCCTGGACTGTGGAGAATCACAGAGTGACAATTGGCACTGGCGGAGCCCTTGCCGCCTGCCAAGAGCTGGAGGTGTGTCTCTGGCAGTCTCGGCACAGGGGACGCATTCTGTTCCTTCTGGGTGGGCAGCCGAGGCTTGGTGAGCTCGCGCTGCCTGTCTCGCAGCCGGTCTTCGGGGAAGCTGGGACCCAGGCTTGGTGTGGGGCAGGGAGCTTGGAGCCACCTCCTGGGGGACCGAGGCGCGTGTCGGGTGTTGGGTGTCCGTGAGACCCCGCTCCCGCTCCAGCTGTCCTGCACCATGTGCCCATTTTATAGACACTTCGGTGGCTTGCTCCACGTTGATCTGGAGTGGAGTCCATTAAAACAGTCTCAGGAGCTGGGGATTTAGCTCAGTGGTTGCAGCGCTTGCCTTGCACGCACAAGGCCCTGAGTTCGATCCCCGGCACCAAAAAAAAAAAAAAAAAAAGTCTCAGGGATCAGCGCTGGAGGGAGTTTCTGAGCTCCAATCCACAGGGAAACTGAGGCTGGAGAAGGCCAAGGACCCACCCCTAACCCAGGAGCTCTTTCCCTGTCGCCTTGGGCCTCTGGGCCCCACCAATTAATTTACAAATTAATAAAAATAACAGGGCTCATTTTTCAAGGATTATGTTTCCAGACTTAATAAAATGCTACACTAATGAGGATATGAGATGCTGGCTTAAGGACAGACAGACAGATCAATGGGACAGAACAAGAAATCCAGAAATAGACCCATGTATATATACAAAGGTGAACAACTATGAACCTTTGACAACTACAAAGAATACCCCTGTCTCCCTCACAGGTTCAAGAGGAAACTGTTACAGTAACATTTCTTTCCTACTCCTGAAGTTTCCTCGCAGGTAGAGGGAGCTGAATTCCTGCAACTCTGTCAGCCTCCGCCCCTGTTGCGCATGCCCAGGGTTGGTGTACAGGGTTTATTCCCTCTTTACCTACTTGGGAGTGAGCTGCCCACAGCAGGGTCACTCTACCACCACTGTGGCTAGCACCACTGTGACTAGGGGCAAAGGCCGCCAAATGGTTGTTTTCGTATGAAGAAACCCACCAGCCACATTCTTGTAATCCCAGCACTCGGAAGGCAGAGGCAGGAAAACCATCAGGATTTGGAGCCCAGCCTGGCTACAGAGTGAGTTCAAGGCCATCC
This sequence comes from Hystrix cristata, assembly GCA_004026905.1. Classification (NCBI taxonomy): domain Eukaryota; kingdom Metazoa; phylum Chordata; class Mammalia; order Rodentia; family Hystricidae; genus Hystrix; species Hystrix cristata. Next base: position 87,018 of record PVJO010001901.1, read on the forward strand.
TGGACTACATAGTGAGACTCTGCCTAAAAAGGGAAGAAAGAAGAAAAGAAAGAAAGAGAGAGACCCACTGGCTGGCACAGTGACCCTCATCTTCCGAATGTGTTATCTTTTTATTTTTATTTATTTATTTATTTTTCATTTTTTTCTTTTTAAAGATGATTAATTTCTTTTCTGGTCCCCTTGCTGCTGAATCTTCATCTTACCTCTGGGGTTAGAACCCAGGAAGGGAAAGAAAAGTTAATCACTGAGGCTCAGTGAAGACATCAACAGAAATCACAATGGAAATTAGGAAATATTTGATGGGATGAAAAAGAAATAAATTAAAATAAAATGTGTAGAATGTAACTAAAATGACATTTATAGAGAAATACAGAGTCTGAAGTGCATTTGCTCTAAAACAGGAATGACTTAAACATTCATATGCATGGCTTTCCACTAACAAAAGGAGCTTTAAAAATAGTGGGAGGAAGTAAACAATAAAAATAAGAATATGAGCTAAAGGAAATCAACCATTACAGAATGATCAACAAAGTCAAAAGCTGGCTCTTTGAAAAGACAAATAAAACACAAACATCTAGCAAGTTAATCAAGGGAATGAAGAAGAAAGGCACAGTATCTAATAATCAGAGCGCAGGAAGAGCCGGGCACTGGGACACACACTGGTCATCACAGTTACTCAAGAGACTGAGGCAGGAAGATAGCAAGTTTGAACTAACCTGGGCAATTTAACAAGACCCTGCCTCAAAATGGAATAAAAAGGGCTGGGGATGCAGCTAAGCGTTCCCCACGTTCAATCCCTGGTACTGCTAAAAAAAAAAAGAAAGGATGAAGGTAAGTTTTAAGAATCATAAAAGGATAACTTGTAGAAAAATACAAATGATCAAAGTTTACTGAAAAGGAGGAAAAAAAGCTAAATAAGCAATGACTATTAACATAAACCAGTATTTAAAAATTCACCTCTCTCGCCAGGCACAGGCACGCAAGCCTGTAATCCCGGCACTCGGGGGCTGCGGAGGGAGAATCGCTGTGAGTTCAAGGCCAGCCCCGGCCACGCAGCAAGACCCTGTCTCAAAGCAAACCAAACCACCTCTCTCCCTTCCCGGCCTCACAACGAAACCCACACGCCACGCCACGGACTGCGGTGAGCCAGAGGCTCCTCGGAGGTGACAGGAAAGAGTGACGGTAGCAGCCGGAGTCCTGGCTGAGCCTGATCTGGCTCCTTGGAGGTGGGTGGATCTGGGATGTGTGAGTGCTACCCGCCAAGGGCAAGTAGCCTGGATGAAATGCAAGGGACGGAAGGAAGGCTGGCTGCTTGGCAGCTCCTGTCTGCCTTGCCTTGGAGCCAGCCGACTCTGGACTGGAACCTCTACAGACTGTGAGCCGAAACAAACCTCTGCTCCTCAGCTTTGGTGTCTAGTGTTTCGTCTCGGGAATGAGAAATTGACTAAGACAGAGGGAACCGTAGGCAGCCTGTAGGGGCCTCCAGGCGGCAGTCAGTGGAAACCAGGCCCCCAGGATCCCGCAGGAAGGAAAACAGGACGGTGGGGACCCGGGAGAGGGAGAGGTCCTTGGTGAGACAGAAGCCAGAGGGAAGAGGGAGGAGCCAGGGTTGCTCTTGTATAACGACCTCTTCTCATGCTGCAGGTCTAGGGCATCCCCTGAAGCCTCATGTGTGTGGAGGTGTCTCTCCCTTCCCCACTCCTCCCTCCCCGCTCTGCTCCTCCCATCATGAGGTGAGTAGCTGTCCTCTGCCACACCCGTGCACCGTGGCCACGTGTCGCCATGCGGTATCTGCCACGGAGCCAGCCAGACATGGACTGAATCCCCCAAACTGAGCCAGAATAAATCGCTCCTCCCTTAAATTACCATGTTGGATATTTTGTGCCAACAACTGGAAATTGACTCATACACTAACCAGAGTCCCACTGGAAAGGCCCGAGTCCCTCACAGGACAGCGCCCCCGTGATCTAAGGGTGTCCCACTGCCACCCATCCCCTAAGCTGGCCACACTGGAACCAAGCCGCCAGTGTGAAGCTAGCAGAGCATTCACATCCAAACTGCAGCCCAAGCTGAGCACGATGGCACATGCTTGTAATCCCACCACGGGCGAGGCTGAGGCAGGAGGATCATTGTGAATTCGAGGCCAGCCTGGGCTGTATAGTGAGTTCAAGACCAGCCTGCACTACGTAGTGAGACCCTGTCTCAGAAAACCAAAACCAGAACCAAAACAACATAAAAAACCCACCCGAACTGCAGCCTGTATCAACCATGTCGTCTGTGAAGAGCGTCACTTCCGGGTCCTGCTTTGCATTTTTCTACCTTAAATTTCTGTTTCCTGTTTTATTGTACTGAAAGACTCTGCTGTACAATGTCGACTGGATGTAGTAATAGTGGGCAGTCTTATTTTCTTCCAACCTTTGGAAGAAGACGTTCAGCATTTCGCCTTTAAAGATCATGTTTTCCTGTACATTTTGGTGAATGCTGTTTATGTGATGAGGGAAATGCCGTGTCTACTTCTAGTTGGGAATTTTTTTTTTTTTTTTTTGAGACACATCTCGCTAGGCAGTTCAGGCCAGGCTTGAACTCACTATGTCCGGGCTGGCCTCAAACTCACAATGATCCTCCTGCCTCAGCCTCCAGAGTGCTGGCCTGACAGACATGTGCCACTACGCCCAGCTCCAGGAATTTTTGTTCTGGATAAATGTTAAATTTTGTGTGCAATTACTGAGATGATCACGTGATTTTTGTTCCCTTATTTTCTTAGTGTTTTGAATTATGTTGGTTGACTTTTAAAAATCTTTTAAAATTTTGAAGTCACGCTTGCTTCCGGGAATAAACCCCACTTGGTCAGGGTACATTATTGATGACACTTGACAGTTTTTGTTTTTAAAAATGTAGCCATTTTAATAAGTGCATAATTGTATACTGTTGTTTTTTATCTGAATTTTTCTCTAGTGACTAGGGAATAAAACTGGGATCTTTTCATGCACTTATATACCATATATATACCTCTTTCAGTGTATGTTCAAATCTTTTCCCCATTAAAAATTATTAAACTTCCTCATACGTTCAGAAAATAAGTCCTTTGTCGGATGTATGAGTAGCAAATAGTTTCTCTCGATCTTTGGGTTATCTTTTCATTCTCTTCACAAAATTAAGAGAGATAAACTTTAGCATTCTGAATGAAATCAAATTTTTCAGTTTTTTAATTTTATGGGACATACATTTTATGTCGTATTTAAGAGTATTTTCTTATTCCAAGAGTATAAGGATTGCCTTTTTTTTCTCTGTAAGTTTTATTGTTTTGCATTTTATATTTAGGTGCATAATTAATGTTGAGTTACTTTTTGTATAATGTATAAGTCTCAACTTTTTAATTTTTTTCCAAAAGTATCCGATTTTTCTGACTCTATTTGCTGATTTAAAAGAGAAAAGCCATCCTTTTGTTTTGTTTTGTTTTTTTGAGACAGGGTCTGCCTATGTAGCTCAGGCTAGCCATGAACTGGCAGGAATCCTCCTGCCTCAGCCTCCCAAGAGCCCGGATTAAAGGTATGCACCACCACGCCCAGCTTTTTATTTGTGCAGTTCTGTTTATGGGGTCTGTTTCATGTTCTCTTTGCTAGTTAATCCTGTCTTTTCTGATTGCTACGATCTCATAATAAGTCTTGGAATCAGATGGCATGAGTCCTCCAACTTTGTTCTTCATTTTGAAAAACAATTTTGGGCCACCGTATTCTCTCTTGCATGTTGCCCACCCTCAATATTGAATCCTCCCGTCCACAAACATGGTATGTCTCTTCATTTTATTTCCTTAGTATTTTGTAGTCGTTAGCATATATTTATTCCTAAGTATTTAAATTTTCAGTGCTATTTCACAGCTTCAATTTCCAGTTATTCGTTGTGACTACACAGGAACACAATTTTTTTATCCGATGGTTTGGATCCAATGACCTTGTTAACTTTATTAGTTCTGTGGGATTTTTCAATGTAGACAGTCGCATTGTGTGTGAATAGAGGCAGATCCCTTTCTCTCCCTCCGAGCTGCGTGATCCCTCTGTGAGGTTGAACAGGAGGAGACGGAGCACCCAGCCTTGCTCTGTTTCTGGTCTTTACGGGAAAACGTTTACTCTTTCACTATTAAGTATAAAGTTAGCCATCTGACGCCACACCCCAAGCCAAGGGGCTGCTTCCGACGGCTTTAGAAAGCAGAATGGAGGTAAAAGTGGAGTGTGTCGCTCGTATATCAGGGAGTGAAATCCCGGGAAAGCTAGAATGAGAGAAAGGGAAGGAGGGAGAGCCATCTGAGAGTGCAGCGTCGGCCACGGCTGGACACTCATCCCCACCGACCGCTCAGGTTTGCAGGACTGCTGGCGCGTGCGTGGGCCCCGAGTGGGTCCCCTGGCGTGCCGAGCACCGTCAGCCACAGGGATGCCTGCGGGGCAGGAGGAGGGAAAGCCACCCAGACTGCCCACCTGGAGCTGGCCGTCGGCACACGGGTAGTTAAGACCCCACAGACTGCTAGAGCTGAGAGGGCTCCAGACGGCACCTGAGAGGACGGACCAGATTTACCACCCACATTGGCCTCATCTGTTTGTTAAATTTCCATTTACACCTGTGCATATAGTGTAAAACATCGAGTAGGTCCATGAAGTTTATTATGAGGAACTGAAGTCTTCTGTGCCTAATTCCCAAATTCCTCAATTTTCTGCTCCTAGAGGAAGGCACCTTCAACTCTTTTAACTTTCACACACACGCATTCACACACACACACACATGCACGCGCACACACACACCCCTTTCCACTTTAGGCAAAGTCTGTCAACTGGCCACAACAGAAGATGAGGAATGATCTGAGTTTCACCAGCTGTACCAGCTCCTCCGTCCGCTAACCCTCATTCCTAGCCCCCCGTTCTTCCAGCGTACATAAATCATAATGCGGGCTGGGTCGGTATTCAAAGTTTACAATATTACGATTACATAAATCCTCCCCTGCCCACAACACACACTATGATACTCGCCTCTCTTTCTTTCACAGCCTTGTTATCTTAGTTTCGTGTCATTCGCATGAATTCATCCCCACCAGCATGGATGGCTTCTCACTACATCTGAGCACATCATGTAATGTCTCAACTGCATCTTCTTGGACTTTTTCTTTTTTTGGCCAGAGCCTTCTCATTTGATCCAACCTCTTCTGGCTCATTTCTATACCGGTTAGGATCTCCCTTCCCCACGAGCCTGCAGATCCCTCTTGTCTCTCTTCTGTATTTGTTTCCCACCCTAACATCTGTCTTGACTTACTCCCTTATTATGGTGGAGTCTGTCTGCTAGTAAATTCCCAAGAGAGGATGCATGCAAGCTAATTTTTTTTTTTTTAGTTTATTTCTGAAAATGTCTTTATTCTGTCCACACTATTAGTTGATAATTTAGCTGGGTATAGAATTCTAAATTTGCTCCATGCTGGGGTTATAGCTCAGTGGTAGAGAAAGTGCTTAGCATGCAAGAGGCCCTGGGTTCAATCTCTGGCACCAAAAGTGAAGACAAGAATCTCATTGAAAGCCCATGGTGTGCGCACCTGTAATCCCAGCACCCAAGAGGCTGAGGCAGGAAGATCGTCATGAGTTTGAGACCAGCCTGAACAAATAGCAAGACTCTGTCCCAAATAAATAAATAAATAAATAAATAAATAAATAAATAGCATTTGGATGTGAACATGGAAGCCGAGGCCCATTTTCCCCCCTGCAAGTGTTCTGTTGCTGACAAACCCTGCTGTTCTCACCACGGTCGCCGTGTCTCTGGGTGTACTTCAGGAACTAGTCACCTGCTGGGACCTGAACTAAGGCTCCCTTGCTGGTGTGTGCCTCACACACGTCTCTGGGATCTTCCCAGCAAGAGGGCGCTGGATCTCTTCACCAGAATCGTGAACAGTTACCCGTGTTCTCTGTGGCACAGGAAACTTATCTTCCTCTAAAGCATGCTCCTCTTTGTCTTCATCCTGGATGCTCCAACTCTTCACGTGGAACTAAATCTTGCCAGTGGAAGTGAGCACATTCACTTTTGTGGCAAGTGTGTTGTCTGGCAAATTTGGCTTCAAGTTTTACGTCATATAAAATCATGAAATTGGTTATTTTTGGAGTGATTAAATATTTTTTGATATGATCTGAAAAAAAAAATAAAGAAAGAAGAGAATTGTATTGAAAGGATTTGCTCCACTGTGGTCTAGTTTCAATGGTGTCACTGAGGGGTCTGATGCTATTCTGACTTTCTTCTAAAACCAAATCGATCCCTCTCTGGAAGTTTATATGGTCATCCTCCATTCTCCCATGATCTGGAATTTCACTGTAAAGTGTTTTAGTGGAAAAACAGCTTCATCTATTTTGCTAGACACTTGGTGGACATTTTCAATTTTCTGTCATTTAATTCAAAGAAATTTACTGTGATAACTTATTTGCTGATCACTCCTCCCTTTCTTATTTTCTTTACTTTCTCTGTTTGTTTTAGGACTCCTTATATCTGGATGTTAGATCTCTGAGTATGATTCTCCAATCTTTTTCTGGTGCTGGGGCTTGAACTCAGGGCCTCACCACAATAAACGCATGCTCTACCGTGGAGCTACACCCCCAACCTTCATTTTCTAATTTTCATGTCTTTTCTTTCCTAGCCTTGTTGTTTTGCTCTGTATTCTGGAGTATTCCTTGTGTCCCCTCTTACTTTCCAACCCTACCAGTAAGTTTTTAATTTATGCTAAGAAGGAGATAATGTTGTCCCACAGTGTTCCTTTTTAGTAACATTGTGTTCTTGTTTAATGTGTGCTATATCTCCATATTAATAACTCTTCAGCATTTTCTCCTTTTCCTCCAAGTTTCTTTTTACCTGTTCCTTCTGCTCCTCTGTGTGTTGGAAGTTTCTCTCGGGTGCCTGACGGCCCTTGGTGTCTGCACACAAGGCTTCTGGGAAGCTCAGACCTGGGCTGGCCACCATCAGGAGCTCCGTGGTTGGGTGATACATCCAGGCTCCTGATGTCAACACCTTGAGATCTTTCCCATCGGGCTCCTCAGACCTGCAGATTATCTGTGACTCTCCTGCCTGCCAGTTGGGAGCCTTGATCTTCACTGGGGAGACCTTCACTTATTTCCTCTGTTCGGCTCAGGCCAAACATCCCTCCCCCAGCTGGACCTGCTGTCCCCCAGTCTGGAGCCCCTGGCCTTCCGCCTGCTGTGGTGAGTGGGGTGACCATTGCCTTGGGGGACGGGGTGCCCACTGCTCTTCTAGCTCTCTCCACACATCCCTGGGGCTCCCCTTTGGTGGCACCTTTGTCTCCTGGTTTCCCTTCTGCCCGCTTGCCTAGTCGACTCCCCCCTCATCTCTCTGCTTTCCAGTTTCAAAATTTTCTTTCTATTACATCACTTCCCATGTTCTCTGTCATTGTGATACTTGGAAAATTCCTTTTCTGCCATTTTAAAGGAGCGGTGGTGGAAGCAGGGCAAACACCTGTCTGTGTTTAATCTGCTTTCTTTAACCAAAATTTTTTCTTTTTTATATTTTCTAAAACTTCATTATGTCTTTCTTCCTTTTCATCACAGCTTTGTTTATTTAGGTTTGTGTTTTTATTTATGTATGTATGTATGTATGTATGTATTGAGACAGGTCTTGCTATGCAGTTCAGGCTGGCCTTGAACTTACTACGTAGCCCAGGCTGGCCTCAAACTCGTGGTGATCCTCCTGCCTCAGCCTCCAAGTGTGGCATCACACCCAGCTAATCACGGTTTTGTTTGTCTGCTGCTGCACTGGGCATTGAACCCAGAGCCTCCTGCAGGCTAGGCAAGGGCTCCACCGCTGAGCTACCTGCCCAGCCCCCACCCAGGCTTCCGTGGTCTCTGGCTCCTGGCTCTATGATCTGCGGTTTGAGCAGCCCATCTTCCTGCTGGTTTTGCCATGGCTCTCACTGAAGACTGCTGCTTTGTAGTTTTCCCTTTGTGAGCTCATCAGCAGGGGTGGCTGTCCACGGGAACCCTGGGCTGCCGGGTTGAGGTCACCTCTCTCTCTCTCTCTCTCTCTCTCTCTCTCTCTCTCTCTCTTTCTCTTTCTCTGTCGTGTGTGTGTGTGTGTGTGTGTGTGTGTGTGTGTGTGTGTGTGTTTCTACCCCGGGCCGAGGTACCTTTCTTGTGTTCAATTCTTGCTTTGGGATCCTCCAGAGCCTATGGGGAGCAGGGAAGTCTAAATTTAAACCCGGACCCTCTTGAGGCTCTGTTTGTGGTTACAAAGTCCCCGAGCAACCCCGTCCCCCCAGCCTAAGCCCAGGCCGTGGCAGAGGAACTTCCCTGTGACCTGCCTGAGCAGGAAGCTGTTTTTATCTCATTTCTGACCCCACCTTGTGGACCCTGAAGCCTCATTTCTCCACCCTGTAGGCTGCCGGCACCCTGCCTTGCCAGACTCCCCATCCCTGCACTAGCCCTCCTGATTCCATGATTCCGGCTCTCTTCTCGGGCCCCTTCTTTGTCTCTGTCCCTGGGGAGTTCCCTTCCTTTCTTGCAAGCTCAGCCATGCATTTAAAAGGATGTTTGTTACATTTTCCTTACCATTTCCAAGTAGTGTTTTTTTTGTAGCAGAATTGCAGTATTGCTGGAAATGGAAGCCTTGTGGTTTTGGTTACTGTTGTTTTAAAAATATTTTTCTGCATCTCCCCACAGCACAGCCTGCAGAAAGAGCCCAGGATATTGGGGAAAAGGAAAGGGGCTGTCACGTTTCCATCTATTTGGGGACGCAGGCAGGGCCTCATTCATGCTAAACGCGTGCTCTGCCACCTTCGGTGCTCTTGAGCCGGGTCCTCGGGACCCACCCAGGGACCGGCCAGGGACCGACCTCCCTCGGCCCGGCCACACCCGATCCCAGCTGCACAGCCGCCTTCTTGGAATCTGCTGTTCCTACCAAATGTCCCTCCCCACCCCAGTGTTTGCCCAACTCTGCGGACTGGCATGCGTGAGTGTCTGTGTGGCCATCGGCTGTCTCTGGTCACCCCTCCGCTGGGCTTGCACTCCCCAGGGAGGCGGCCAGCCCCAGCCTCCTGGCAGCAGCCGCAAGAGCATCCCAGAGGCTGGAGAAACGGCTGTCTAATGCAAGAGCCACAGCCCGCATTCTCGAGGAGGCAGGCCGCGTGTCCACTCCAGATTTTATAAAATGACATGAGTTGTTCCGGCAGATTCAGGAAGCCCGCCCTTCACTTCCTCCGCTCCCTTCCGTGTTGTCCCCGCCTCAGACGCTAGGGAGCCAGCAGGGTTTGGGTTAAAATGGCCTGCAATTAGCTCTCCCAGGAGCTCAGCCTGAGAGAGGGGCAGAGAGCAGGTTCCTGACAAAGCTTAACCGGCGGCAAGGCCTGTTGCTAACAGCGTGCGCGTGCATGGATGGGCTGCCGATGAGGCGGGCTGTGCTGCGAGGGCAGGGGGCGCAGAGATAGCTGCACTTGCCTCTCAATCGTGCTGTGAGCCTAAAACTGCTCAGGCTGGCCTTGAACTCACTATGCAACCCAAGCTGGCCTCAAGCACATAGTGATCCTCCTGCCTCAGCCTCCTGTGGGCCTGGATAACAGGCATGAGCTACCACGCCCAGCTTACACTGGGTTTCAAGGTATGAAAAACACAAAACAAAACAAAAGACCTCATAACTAAAAATATTTATTACTATCAAGAAGATAGTGTTTTGGGTATATTAGGTTAAATACAAGTATCATTGGAAAGAATCCCACCAGCTTCTTTTCACCCTGGTTTAATGTGGCCACGTGAAAATTGAAAGTGACGTTGGTGGCTTGCATTTGTGGCTCATGTTATTATTTCTCTTGATCTTGACCCGAAGACTGAGCTGCAATTGTCTCCCTGCCATTTCCCTTGGGCAGGGATGGTCTGGATGAGGGCCAGCGGTTCCTAAGCAAACTGGTGTCCACTGCATGCCCACGGCCACCACGGGGCAGGCAGGACAACACCCAGCACCCTCTGGCAGGTCCTGGCTGGCTGCTGTGGGTTTAAGTGGAGCTCTGCTGCAGTGACACGCTGGGCCTCAGTTTTCTCCTCTGTAAATGGGCACACTTGTGTCCCCCGAGGAACTGAGTGGTTTGATGATTTGAAAAATAACGAACACGCGTGTCATCCCAGAACTGGGGAGGCTGAGGCAGGAGGATCACTGCAAGTTGGCGACCAGCCTGGGCCGTACGGCGAGTTCTTCCTGAGCTACATAGGAAGACCCTGCCTCAAACAAACAAATACACACACCAACAAACAGAACATGAAGACACTTAGCCAAGACCCCCTTCCTAGCCCCCACCCCTCCTTGTCCAGCCATAATCAAAGGTTACCGGAGTGACTGCTAACTCTATCTCCTCCACTGGGCGCGGAGGGCCACGAGGCCAAGGCCTGGTCCGCCGCCTCCCCAGTGCCTGGCGCAGAACAGAAGCCAAACCCTTTGTGCTGAACGAACGAACCAGTGTGTTTTCAACACTGTTGGCGTCTTTCCCTTTGGGCTGTAAAATCGATCTGTTTCGCATGTCTGCGTGTATATCAGAGCAGTAAGGCGCCCAGCCAGGGCAGGGCCAGATTCTGAGAGCTGCCGCTGCCCTAATTTGGGGTCCTCTGAGTTCTGGACGTGGGCGGCTGAGGTGGGGGCTGCGGCTCCTCCAGGACCCTGGGAAGCGGAGAGATGTCTGCGGAGTTGGGGGAAGTGCACCCCATGCAGGCCAAGGGCTGCTCTCCTCATCTTGGGGCTGCACTAGTGACTCCAGGAGGCCTTGGCGAAAGCTGTGAGACAGAAGCACCTTGCCAGCAGGAGACGGGGCCTCCACCCTGCAGCCGGAACCCAAGGTGGGCCAACGGGATGCTACGTGGCGCAAAAAGTGCCTGCACACTTCCTAAAATTCCTAGACATGGAAAGCAGGGCACAATTGCTACAGCAAATAGATGAAGATCCAGAGCTGAACTTGAGGGCTTTGGCACAGAAAGAACAGGCTACATTTTGGGCCGGAGTGCAGCTCAGGGATAGGGGACTTGCCTGCCATCTGCAAGGCCACAAATTCCACCCCTAGCACTGCAAAAAAAGGAAAAAAAAGGGGGGGACTACAGTACCCAGAACAGATTCTCTTTGCTCAATTTGACCTCAACCCTTAGCTCAAATAAAACAAAACAACAAAATAGAACAACTAGGAAGATGAAAAAGCAAGGCACCAAAATACCTCCCCGGACTCCCAATCCTCCCAAAGCAGATCCGAGGGGCACGATGGAGAAGAAATCAAGCCGCAGATATTCTGAGCTGTTAGGAATGATAGAAGAGGAAGCAAGAAACTCAGTAAGCTCAAAGAGGACATAACCCGAAGTTGGCAGAGTGAACAAACTGACCGATGTGGTTGTGGACGAAACAAAGAATGGGCTGCAGCTCACAGTCAGAAAGCGTGAGGATATCTTTCTACCAACCAGGTGGGACGCTTCCTAATTCATCAACCGGGGTAGTCACTTGCCAACTTCAGTCCTTCCATCTTACCGGTAATAAGATGCTGATTTAATCTTCACTGGTAACAAAGTGTTATGGTTTATGTAGACATTGTCCCCAAGACTCGCTAGGTTCTGGAGCCAATGTCCGGGGACAGAAGTGACCGGGTCATGAGGATGGTGATCTCCCCTGTGGATTAGGCCATTGACATGCTCATCAGGGAAATGGGCTTATTTGGAGGTGGGGCCAGCTGGACGAAGTGGGCCCTGGGGCAAGGACTCGAAGGGTCTGTTTTGTACCCAGTCCCTTCTGCGTGGATCTTCCCCTGTCCCTCGGCTTCCTGGCCCGCCTGTCCGCCCTGATGTTCCTGCCTCATCACAGGCCCAGGAGCCTGCTGATCCCAGACAGGAATCTCACATAAACGTCTCTTCGTGTGACTTTTGACTGTCTCAGGTATTTTGTCACAGCCATGGAAACCTGACTAACACTCAGAGGTGCCCTTGTTGGGCGACAGCACAGCCACGGGGTCCTGGAAAGGCTCGGCTTCTGCTCTGGGTTGAGGTCAAGGTCGGGGAGAGGAAGGCCTGTGGCCCAGAGCTTGATTGGCTGCTGCCTTGGGGACTCACGGGACGCGCCCCACCCTGTGGATGAAACGGAGGTCCAGCCGTGCGCTTTGGGGTCCCGGAGAGCCTCCTGGAGGTGAGATGACACATTCACCCCAAGGCCGCTGGGCCCCAGGTGTGAGCTTCTGGCACCAACCAGACCCGGATGAACCCCCTAAGTGACTGCTTGGCAAAGGCCGCTGGCAAACCCAGGTTTACTCTGGCCCATTTGCATATCATTTGCATCTATCTGCATATGTGGTGGCACAGCCTGGTCTCTTATGCATTTAAATTGCAAGTTATTTGTCTCTCTGTGAAAGCTCTCATTCTCCCCCAAGGGGAGTTGGCGCCATTTCCCCCGCCTGCCCTTATAGCACGCGGTGCTGCCAAGCTTGCTCAGCACCGGGCTGGGCCGCGGGTCTCGGGCGTAGGACGAGTTGTTATTCTGGTTTTCGGCGCCCGTGTTATTTTTAAGGGAGCCCGAGCCCCCCATACAGGGCATGTGTACCTCCTGCTACAGATGGGGACACTGAGGCAGGGAGAGAGAATGAGATGCCAGCTGCACTCACCACATGGCAGGTAGGACCGCGGTCAGAGGCGGGGGCTCCTGATTTCTGATCCCCCGGTGGGAAGGAGCTGAGAGGGTCTCTTCTGGTGTGCGTGGTGAGAAGGCACCTGGAGCGGGCAGGCTCTTGGCCAAGGCCATGAGGCGGGTCTAGGGTGCAGCCCGGTGCCCACAGCCCTGCCAAGGGGGGCGCTCTCCCCAGGGACCACGTGCGGGGCTTGCTTCCTTCTAGGCTGCAGTTGAAAGCCTGCAGGACCAGGGCTGCTGGGCACAACCCACCACCCCACTGAGACTCGGTGCCTCCCGGATGCGAGCGGGTGGCTTTCCGCTGCTCTCATGTCCCCGAGGGTGCAGCGCAGGTGTAGTAGCGTTTGGCCTGTGCAGGCAAAGTGCTGGCGCCCGCTCGGTCGTCACCGGTTCTCGTCTTGTTGGGGGTTATTCCTAAAGTCCAGGAAGTTGGGAAGTATCAGGGTTGGGGCTGAGTGTCGTCCGGGCTGGCTCCCACACCAGCAAAAGGACCTGCGCTTCCCTCTGCCAACTTTGTCCAACCTGCAGCCCTTCCTTTTTTTTTTGGTGCTGGGGATTGAACTCAGGGCCTTGTGCTTGGTAGGCAAGCGCTCTAACCACTGAGCTAAATCCCCAGCCAGCCCTTCCTCTTTTGTATCTTTTGTTTTTGAATGAAGAGGAGTTGTCTTGGGCTGCACATAAAATAAATAGTAGAGTATCCAGGTGTGATGGCACATGTACTCCCAGCACTCTGGAAGTCTGAGGCTGGAGGATCACAAGTTTGAGCTCAGCCTGGGCAGCTTAGTGACTGAGCAAGACCCTGTCTCAAGATAAGAAATTTTGTTTTTTTTTCCTTTTATTTTATTATTATTTTTAAATATATATATATATTTTTGGTGCTGGGAATTGAACTCAGGGCCTTGTGCTTGCAAGGCAAGCACTCTAACCACTGAGCTAAATCCCCAGCCCCTCAAGATAAGAAATTTTGAAAAAGAGTTGGGGATGTAACTCAGTGTGAAGACCTTGGGTTCAATCCCTGTTTAAAAATACTTTTATTATAACATTTAAAAAGTGGGCAAAAGGGCTGGGGATATAGCTCAAGTGGTAGAGCGCTTGCCTAGCAAGCACAAGGCCCTGAGTTTGATCCCCACCACATACACAGACACACACACACACAAAGTGGGCAAAAGAAAGTGGGCCATAAGTTGGACACACCTAAGCATACCACTTCCACTTCAAACCCAAAATGAGGCCTAATGTGAGTACTAAATGAACAAGTCTCAAACAGCATAAAGTAGTGATTTAGGAAACAGGCTTTCTAGTAGTAGCTTATATCTTATTAAGTTTCTACTGGGAACAAGGATAAAAATCTGTGGAAAAAACATACAAAACAGATTTGTTTGAAGGTATTGAAGAGTGACCAAAACCAGGCTGAATTTGGTAGGGAGATGGATCTTGCAGAAGGGAACCACATAGAGAGAGACACATTTATCTGGATTCCCCCAGGACATTCCTACGTTAGGCGGTGTGGGGATGGAGCTTGAGCATAAGGCAGAAGTCTTACAGGCTCAAGAGAAGAGAACTGGAATTCAAGGCCTTCACAGCATCTGGAAATTGGAATAAAAATCTCAGGAAAGAGACACAGAGGGAGAAAACTCCCAAATCCACAGATGACTCTGGTGTGCACTGTGACTCAAAGGGAAAGCATATCTGGAAAACAGAGATGAACAGAAATTTCTTGTAGTTGCTTGGTATTAGGGAGACAAATTTCCTAGGTCAAATCTCAGTAAGTTACAGGGGTTCAGTAAACACATGAAATTGTTTGTTGAGATCTTGGGAGAACATGATTTACGAGTAAGAACCAAAACAAATCCAGCCTAACAAAGACTAGATGCAAGACTGCCCGGGCATGGTGAATGGTCAACATCTAGACAGAGCAATAGAATTCTTCAAAGGAAGATAACACAACCCAGAATCTCTGTGGATAAAGTAAACAGAGCCTCAATAACCTGTGGGGCAGGATAAAGCATCTAACATGCATATAATTAGAGTCTTGGAGGAAGAAAGAGAGAGAATGAGTCAGAAAAAAAATTTGAAAAAATATTTGATGAAATATTGGGCGAGAATATTCCAAGTTTGATTGCCAAAAACCAACCTACGTATTGAGGAAGCTCAGTGAATCCTAACTAAGATAAATTCAAAGAAAACCATACTTCGGCGCATCATGGTTGGATTATGGAAAACCAAAAACAAAGAAAAACTCTAAAAAGCAGCTGAGGAAAATTTAAAAAGACAAACATAAGAAAACAAAAATGCAGAAGACTGCAGACTTCATTACAAGACAATGTAAGTCAGGAGACAATGGAATACCATCAAAAAAGTAATGGAGAAGATGTGTGTCATCTTAGAATGGTATCTGTGAAAATATCTCCAAAATAGAGAAACAACACTTTTTTTGGCCAGATGAAATAGATACTTTGTTACTAACAGAAATTAAGTACAGGAAATGCTAAATATATGTTAGGCTAAAGTGAAATGGTGCTAGAAAAAAATCTCAGGTTTATAGAAAAAATGTACAAGGAATAATAAATACGTGAATATATACAAATACTATTTTTCTTTTCTTTTCTTTCTTTTCTTTTTGTTTTTTTTTTTTGGACAGGGTCTCACTCTGGAGCCCAGGCTGGCCTTCAATTCCCAGTGGCTCTCCTGCCTCAGCCTCCTGAGTGTTGGGATTCCAGACAAGTACTCCTATACACAGCTGTCTGAGTTTATTTTCAGTATGAGTCCTGTTTTCTCCAAAGCTTGTCATTAAGCCAGCCACGCAAACAGCATCCTGCCCAGAACTAAGCATCCATCCAGTCCGCCTGTGCTGGGCACCAGCTTCATGTTGGTCCCTGGCAGCCGCACACGGGTCACGCCCACTTTTTAGGAGCAGGAAATGACCCGTCCTCCTTGCCTGCCCCACAGCAGGGGTGGGGGAGTCCACCTCCCACAGCTGGGCCTCTGAACCCCGGTGAGAGCTGAATTTTCCTGAGGCTGTCTGGGGTCAGCAGCAGTGGCCAGCTGGGTGTCGCATTTAGATCTAAAGTATCCCCCAGAATTCTCCCGTGTGTGGAAGGTGGCTGGATCACGGGGGAACGGTGTCATCGGTGAATTCTCCCACAGACGGGGCCACAGCTGAGTGTGCTGTGAGGAGGTGGGATGTGGGTGGGGGTGCTCACCGGGGTCCTGGCCTGGAAGAGCCAGTTTGTGGCTCTGCCTCTTCCCTTCTCTCCTGCTTCCTGGCTGCCCTGAGGCGAGCAGTTTTCCTCCGCCAGGCCCGTCTGCCCTGCCACGTCCGCCTTGGAACCAGCTGGCCACAGAGTGCAAGCAGGAGCCAGAATAAACCTCTCCTCTTTCGTGCTGTGGGTGTCAGGCACTGTGTCCTGCGACCGGGCACCCGCCGTCTCCCTGGGCACCCACGGCCTGGTCCTCAGGGCTGCAGACGAGGCTCTCCCCCACTAGTCAGTACCGGAGTCCGGCTCCCCCAAGCACTCCAGACTTGGTCATCAGGTTTTGGTGTGGGACGAGGGCGAAGCAGGAGAAGCTTGTGTGAGGTCCCATACCACCCAGGGTAGGCAAGGACCGACCTCCCTTCCGATCCCCTTGCCCCACATCTGGCCTCCCAGCACACACCTCACATCTGGCAGCAGTGGGGCTCAGAGCTTTGTGGACCCAAGTGCTGTTTCCAGGGACTTCCTGACCTTCAGTCCTTTGGGCTCCTGGTCACCAGCCCTCATGCCACACGGACAGGTGACCTCTAAGCGACCTCTACCCCGATCTCTAACACCACTGGCCAGCCTTGCCTGCGTTTGTCCCTCGCAGAAACAAAATCCTTTGCATGTATGACTGTGAGATTCACTCTTAAATCTGAGCAACCCCCCAAAACGGGAGTAGTTCATAGTCGGTTTATCCTCTCCATCACCGAGAGGCACTGGGATTCTTTCTCACGTAAGTGCCAGTGTGACTGCTCCAGCTCGCCTCAGGCTTCTTGTTTGTTTCTTTGTTTCTTGTGGTGCTGGGGATGGAAGCCAGGGCCTCCCTCTCTGGCCCTTTTTATTTTTTATTTTGAGACAGGGTCTCACCAAGTTGATAAGTTACCCAGGCTGGCCTGGAACTCACAGTGATCTTCTTGCCTCAGCCTCCCAGAGTGCTGAGATTACAGGTGTGTGCCACCTCGCCTAGCTAATAGATTCTATTGTTTATAAACTGCATAGTCTAAAATGTTTTATGACAGCAGCCTGAATTAAGCTACCCTTGGTGACTTCAGGACCTTTCCATATGCTTATTGAGCATCTGGATATTCTGCAGTGGAGAACTATTTATTTGTTTGTTTGTTTGTTTTGAGACAGGGTCTCACTTTGTAGCCCGGGCGAGCCCCAAACTCTCTGCAGTCCTCCTGCCTCAGCCTCCTGAGTGCTAGGATAACAAGTGTGCACCAACACACCTGTAATTTTGTTCCTATTTTGCTCTTGAGTCATTTGCCTTTTTCTTATTGATTGGTAGGAGTTCTTTATGTATTCTGGGGAAAAATAACTTGCTCTGTGTGTGTGTGTGTGTGTGTGTGTGTGTGTGTGTGTGTGTGTGTGCATATGTAAGACCAACCCTCTGTCTCACCAACTCAGAGTGCCCCAATGTCTGAGCCACATCTACACTGCGGGCAGTGACAGGGCTCCAAACAGAAGACATAAAATGTTACATCCGATTAGCCCGATTTGAATTGATTTTGCATTTGACTGACCAATTTGTCTCAGATTTACGGTTGTGTAAGAGCTACGTGGAGTTCATGCTGCCCTTTGTGTTTGTACGTATTTTTGTTGTGGTGGTTGTTTTTGGAGACAGGGTCTTGTTATGTAGCTCAGGCTGGCCTCGAACTCACAGTGATCTTCCTGCCTCAGCCTCCCAGGCGCTGGGATTACAAACGTGCGGCACCACGCCCGGCCTGAAATGTTTCCTGACACCACCCTAGACACTCGTGCAGCTGTGGGAACAGCCACAGTGTGAGTCCAGCCCCCGGGTGCAGTGCTGACCCCGCCCTCCTCTGGTGGGTCCCTCAGCTTTACTTCCCCCTGGATTTGGTTGTGTGTAGGGGATCACGGCTGAGGCAGCCCTCATTCCAGAGCTCCTCTGTCACCATGAGGGTCCCTCCTGCGCCTCTGTTATACCCTCAGTGCCCCTCCCTGACCTCCAGCTGAAACTCTGCCACCTGGCCACGTCACCACCTGGATATCTCTTTTTTTTTTTTTTTTTGGTGCCGGGAATCGAACTCAGGGCTTTGTCCTTGTGAGGCAAGCACTCTGCCACTGAGCTAGATGCCCAACCCAATGGCCACCTGGAATCTGCCCTCCAAAACAGTAAATAGAGCGCCCCAAAACACTAAACCTGTGCACGCCCCACACGCCGCCTTCCCAAGAGTGCCTGATGTCACAGCCCCAGGGGGCAGCTGCTGTTCCTCCCATTTTACAACTCCATTTGAAGCCAGGTGTGGTAGTGCACGCCTGTCGTCCCAGCACTCGGGAGGCTGAGGCAGGAGGATCGCCAAGAGTTCAAAGGTTCCATAGGGAGACTCTGCCTCAAAAAAAAACCAAATAAAAACTCATTTCACAGCCGAACAAACTGAGGCCAGACTCCAAACACCTCGTCAGCGCTCTCGACGGCCACCCCGGGGAGGGGCAGGGACTGGGGATGGAGGACTCAGGCCCTCTGTGTCCCCGCGTCCCTTGCGGTCTGCTCCGCCCTGCCCGGCCGTCCCGGGCTCCCGGCTTTCCAGGCGGGGGCGAGTGGGGAGTCGGGGCGGCCGGCGGGTGGGGCTCGGCCCGCAGATCGCGAGGGGCGGGCAGAGCCAGGCGCGGAGCCGCCCGCCCGCGGCCGTTTGGCAATGAATTATGTATGGCCTTCTGGCGGCCCTGCGCGCCGCGGCTGCCGTCGCGCGGCGAGGGGCGCGGGCTGGGGCGGCGGCTCTTTGTCTCTGCCGCGGTCCCACCAGCTCCTGCCGCGGCGCCGCGGGGCCCAAAGCGCCGCTCCCGGAGCGCCCACCAGCGGCCAATAAACCCGAGGCCGGGAGGATGGCCGCGAGTTCAAGGCCAGCCTGGACGACCGAAGGGAAAAGAGTCTAAAAACCCCAGCAAGCCAGTCCATTCCGTGAGGGTGAGCCCCGAGGAGCAGGCGGTGTCGCCGAAGAGCCCACCTTTGAGCGGAGCCCTGGGAGAAGAGCGGGAGCCATCCCGCAGAGCCTGGGAAGAACTGTCCAGCCGCAGGAGCGCAAAGGCCCTGGGGCAGGACGCAGGTCTGCTCCGAACCGCAGGCTGGCCCGGGGGGCCGAGGGTCACGCCTAGGGCAACCCTGCGGGTGCACACCAAGGCCGCCCCCTTTTGAAGAGAAGAAAACGGAAACTCACAGGGTGTTTCTCAGCCTTAACACTGCGTGGTGGATGTTGGTGTGTTTGATGAAGAGGGTTCCCCACACTCCCGGGGTGATGAGAAACACATGGTCTATGCATCCCATTATCTTCCCACCGCTGGGAAATGTGGGCTCTGGACCCATCTGTGTGAGGATTCGGGGGTGGGGACAGTGGTCCGCGGGTGGCACTGTCCGCCCCGCCTCCGACCACGCACCCATGCCTACATCTCTCCTTTACCAGGCTGTAAGCTCCCAACGTCAGAGCACATTGGGAGCTCTCAGTCCACAGCCACCATGATGGGTGACATCATGGCCCTGTCTTCCCTGATTCCTGCTCTGCCATCACCCACTGGATCCGGCCAGCAAGAGCAGGAGGGGGGCGGAGGAGCAGCCTCCCCAGCTCCCAATGGGGCCACTGTGCTGTGACCCAGGCCAGCGGCTTTGTCCCTCCAAGGCAGGTCCAGAGAGCCAGACGAGGTGGCAACTTCCTGTGATCTCAGCACTCTGGGAGGCTGAGGCAGGAGGATCACAAGTTCAAGTCCCTTTCTCAAAACAAAAAATAAAAGAAGGTCTGGGGATGTAGCTCAGTGCAGAGCTGGGGTTCAATCCCCAGTCCTGGGGGTGGAAAAAATGCCCAGAGATGGAGGCTGAAGCTCTTCAGTGGATCTGCAGGTGTCAGCCCGGAGCAGAGGCCAAGGTCTTCAGTGTGGACTCGCTGCCTGCCAGCGCCATCAGCGACTTGGCAGGGAATGGGCGGGTGAGAGGAGGGCACGGTGCAGAATCACAAGGGCTCCAGAGACCAGGAGGGGCCTGAGCCTGGGACCTGCTGGGGAAGGGAGACTGCACCGCTGCCTTCCGGCCCTGCGGTTCCTGCTCCTGTGGGCCTCGCCTTGGACAAGGCCATCTGTCTGTGACCTGGGAGCCATTCCCCATTCACATCCTCATCTCCTGCAGCCCTGGTGAAATCCAGGCTCTGGGCTTGGCATTCAAGGCCCTTCCCACTCAGCAGGCTCTAGTCTCAGCGAAGGTGCCGAGGGGCCTGGTTCTCCTAATAAACCAGAGACTTCCGGTGCACAGCTTCCCTCTGCCTGGTATGGTCCCCCCAGCATACCGCCTCCTAACTCCGGATCATCCCAAGATCCAGCCTCTTTCGGGAAGCCCTCCTGGATTGAGGGCCCTTCACATCATCCCAGTCCCCCCTCCAGATGGAAGCGTGTGACCTGCCAGTCCCTTCTGGGCCATGATGTCTTCTCCCCACTGTGGCCGACTGGAGACGCCCCAGAAGCCTGGAGAGAAGAGGCCGGAAATGGCACAGTGACATCTCTTGTGCCTCTACTCTGTGCCAAGACTGCACACACAGCCCAACAGCCTGCCGTGGCCTAAACCGGCTCACCACCGGGTCACACCCAAGCACCCTTCTTCCTGGATCCCAGAACAGCCTTGCGTGGTGATGAAGGGAAACCACAGGCGCTAAGCGCTCACCTCAGCCCAGGTATGGCCAGTGTTGCTAAGATCTCGGCTCCTCCACTTCCTGGCTGTGGGACTCGAAGCAAATGACCGGACCTGTCTGGGCCTCCGTGTCCTGATCTGTGAAGTGGAAATCACAGGCTCATTACTGTGCCTGTGTCTGCGGGGCCTGCGAGGATGAGCTAAATTAATATGCATGCAGAGTCTGCGAGCAAACCCTGGCCCTGCCGGCATCCTGCTCACCCGGAGCCCTGGCGCTGATGTTAGGGAGGAGGCTCCGGCCTGGGGGGAGACTCTTCCAGACTGCAGAGTCTGGGAGGATGGCTTCCGGCCCCTGCCTCTATTTGCAGTTTTTATTTTTCACCACCACCCCCGCCCCGCATTCCTTGAAACCACTCCATCCTGTCTGCTTGTCAGAGGCACAGGAAGTTCTTCCGTCCAGGTCTCCGAATCTCTTTTGCTCATTCCTCTGGGATTCCATCAGGCCTGGGATGCGAAGGTGATAGAAAGGGCTAGAAGACTGTTTCGAGGACCAAGCACAGAGCCGGGCATGGTGGCGCACCCCTGTAGTCCCAGCGCTCGGGAGGCTGAGGCAGGAGGATCGCTGCAAATTTGAGGCCAGCTTGGCTACATAGTGAGGTCAAGGCCAGCGTGGAATATAAAAAAAGACCCTGTCTCAAAAAAATAAACATAAAGAAGACCCAGCGCAGAACTTCCCAGCTCAGCTAGACTGCAGCAAGCGCAGTGGGTGGGTCTGGTGGGCTCCTTCCCTTCCAGAAGCCTCCAGCTGAAGCCAGCACGAGTCTCCTTTGTTCCCCGCATTTCAGGCCATGGAGCCGGGAGGGAGGCCGGGGTGTGGGAACCCGGGGTGGGCAGGGCCGCGGTCCGGGCCTTGGAGCCAGGAGGCCGGCCGGCAGCCTGCGCAGCGAGAGGGGCCTCGTCCCAGACACTGTCTAGACGCAGCAATTATTGTGCCGAACACCAGGCTCTGCCGTGCAGCTGAAAGGGAGCCTAACAAAGGGTGAGGGAGGAAGAAAGTGGAGCAGAGCTCCACACCGCCAGAGGTTTCTCTGCCGCGCCCGCCCCCTTTGTGCCTGCGGCCCTGGGGACCCGTGTGAAAGCCAGTGTACAAGGCTTGGTGGGGATGGCTTCTCGGCCCAGAGGCCCGGCCTGGCCGCTGCCTGTGGCTGGAGAGGGCAAGCCAAGGGGATCCTGGCTGGGGATGCACCTAGCACCTGCATTTCCTTGCTTGGAGAGCAGGGACAGTGACAACCAAACACACAAATGACACTGTACCCCATCTGCAAATGGGGAGGAATCAGAGGGCCTTACACCTCCATGTTTCCCTGTCCCCCAAGCATTGAGGGGCCAGTAGGATCCCTATTTTGCAGATTCAAGGCTAGCCTTGAGCTTGCAATCCTCCTGCCTCAGCTTCCAGATCGGCTGGGATTCTAGGTGGGTACCACCACGCTCAGCTCTTCAGTTGCTTTTTTGAGAAATACTTTGCAGAAGAAACAGGAAGGCAGAGGCGGGATGAGCACTTGCCAGAGCTCCGATGGGATGGGCTGCAACTCTAGTTTGTCCTCGCATTTTGACTGTGACTTCGTGCCAGCCCTTGGGGCAGGGCAGTGGTAGGTGGCAGGGCTGCTGGGAAAGGGGTCATTGCCTGAGCCTTGCGGGTGGCAGGCAGGGTCCGAGTGGCAGGACCAAGAACGACTGCCCCTGAAGTGTGGACTAGGACCTCCCCCTTGGCCTGCTGCCCCTCCAGGGACATGGCAGGTGGGGGGCAGGTCCCCAAGCCCTGGGTTTTTGTGGCTGCAAACATAGAGTCCCTGAGCCAAACTCAGCAGACCCCAGATGGAGAACTGAGGCACACTGTCCCAGGGCTCTGGGCTGCAGCACTGGCCCTTTTCCCTCTGCAAATGGACCCTCTTGGGATTCTGGGGTGCTGGGTTCCCCTGTGGCTCCTGGTTTCTCTGACAGCCTCCCCAGGTCCTAGTGACCATCTAGGACCACCTAGTGTCCCCGGCTGACAGCCAAGCCAGGATGGGCCACAGTGCCAGCCTCATCCGGAATCAGGCCCTGTCTGATGTGCAGGACAGCAGGCCCTGGGGGAGCCCATGCAGGTGACCTGGACACAGAGAGGATGCTGCCCTCCAGCCAGAGGCCACCATCCCAGCACTGTTGCTTGGGGTGGGTCAGACACAGGCCGGGGTTCCAGTGACCCTGGCAGAGGGCCTGTGTTCCCCTCTTGTCCATCTTACTTGAGCAGGCCCGGGAGTCTCCCCAGCCTTGGCCCTGTGGCTGGAACCCCTCACTGTTCCTCTGCTCTGTCTATATGTGGGACACACACTCTGCTCCCCCAGATCCCAGCAGATCCCGGGGCCCTGCACCAGCTCCTATAGCCCCAGCTGTTTGTCTACCTGGCATGCCCTTTCAGCAGCCCCTCCAAGTCCTCTGGGGAACCTGCTCCCTAGCTGTCCCCTGCCTCCCATCCTGGGGACAGCACCAGCCTCTATCATGACACAAGCAGAGCCCATGTGAGACCTGACCCCTCTGTGGGCTCCTTCACCCCACACCTGTCACCCCAAGTCCTGTCCTCTGCATCTCCCACAAGCCTGGACCTGGCATCACACTCCAGTCAGTCCTCTGGTCCTTCTTGTCCCCAGCCATCATCCTTCCACAGAACCCTTCCAAGGCTTCTGACCACACTGACCGCTGGGGCTGTGGTCCTGAGGCTGGGGACCTCCCTGTCCCCACCAGCCACCTACTGTTCCACCCTGGTCCTGGGTCTTCCTCAGGGAAACTTCCGTGACTCTGCAGAGGTCAGGGCCCTGGGAACCAGCCCTCCCGGCCCCTGCGCCGCTGCCCTCTCACCCGCAGTTACTCAATGCTTTATTCATGAACGCCTGGCCTGCGTGGCCATGAGCCTGCGGGGACGGCTGTGTCCCTCTAGTCTATTTCTGTGTCCCCAGTACCCTCTCAGCCTAGCCCCACAGAGGAGGGAAAAAGGGAGCTCAGAGCCCCAGTGTCCCCCAGGACTCCCTGCCTAGGAACCACAGGCAGCCCTCCTGTCTCCTTCCCCAGGGCTCTTGTGTCCCAAGGACGAGGACAAGGACATGGTGGTGGAGAGCACCCCAGGACAGGGCAGGGGCTGCCTGGTGCCCCCCAAGCCCCTGCTCAGGCCAGCCCCAGGCCGCTCTCTGCTGGGGCCTGGGGTACCCGTACAACACCTTGCCCGGGGCCCTGCGGCTGGGTCCTTCACCCCAACCGGGCTGCCCCTGCCCCCCCACCGCCCTCCCACCCCCGGCCCTTCCCGTCCTGTCCCCCACCCCCTCTTCTCCTCTCTTTTCCTCTCCTCTGTTCTCTGAGCCCTTCTCCCTCGCCTCCTTCCTTTCTTCTTCCTGGGTTAAAAATAATCAACTTTCTGGGAAGCAGCAGCTCCCGCCGAGCCACCCTCCCGCGCCCGGGCGCCCCTGAGAATAGCTCGGCGCCCCCTTCCTCCTCCCTGCGCGCTGAGTAATCAGCCGGAGCCCGGCGCCTTAACCGCTTCGTGCCCGGCGACACTGGCCGAGCTGCGATCGGGGCTGGCGCGCGATGCACTTTGACCTCTGACCGCCCGGGCTAAATCGTGGTCGGGTGGCAGCGAAGGGGCACGGGGGGGCGGGGCAGCGCGGACACCCAAGGGACAAGTCGGGGCCTCG
The DNA here is from genome assembly GCA_004026905.1 of Hystrix cristata. Lineage (NCBI taxonomy): Eukaryota > Metazoa > Chordata > Mammalia > Rodentia > Hystricidae > Hystrix > Hystrix cristata. The sequence continues at coordinate 111,269 of PVJO010001901.1, forward strand.
TGGCCCGGGGGACTCCTGGTCCCTGGCGCTGGCACCACCTGGGGAGAGCAGAACGCCGACCCGGGTAGAGATGCGGGTCCGGGCAGGGAGGGCTGCACACGGTCCTGGGGTCGCCGGACAGCCCCCGCAGATAGGTCCTCCAGTTCGTGCAGGAAGGGAAACTGAGGCCCAGACGGTGTGACTCAGGCCAGGACGTCTGCGGGCTCCGGCCGCAGACACGCGGGGCGGGCCGAGCCGCGATGGGGGCGGGGAGGGGAGCATCAAGGTCAAAGGTTAGCGGCTGGAAGTGGAAGGCTGAACTCCGCGGGCGCGCGCAGAGGCCCCGCCCACTCGACGCGCCCCGGCATTACCTCATCGCTGCGCGCGCCCATTGGCTGCTTACCTCGTCGCCCTGCGCGCCCATTGGCTGTTTCTCGCGGAGGCCGGCCCAATGCGGCGGGTGCGTTAACCCTTTCCGCCCCGCGCGTGATTCAGCGGCCTCTCGTGGCCTCCGCCGCCTCCGCGTGGCTTCGGGCGCCCGAGACCCCGTGGGCGGGTGGGGTGCCGGAGCGTCCACCGGTTAGCGTCAGCTCGCGGCGCCCCGGCGCGGCCCCTGCTCCTCCGGGCTGTGTGACCTTGGGCACCCGCGCCACCTCGCTGAGCCTGGCGCGTCTGCTCAGCTGTAAACAGCGACGAATGATGTCACTCGCGCCCTCCCTGATTCCTCGGCGCCTGCCAAGCGCTGGGCACACGTGGGCTCCGCGTTCCGCATTTTGCCTCCGCACTGCAAGGGGGGCGGTTATTATTTTTTTTCATTCTTTTTTTTTTTTTTGGGGGGGTGCTGGGGTTTGAACTCAGGTCCTTGTGCTTGCTAGGCAAGCACTTTAACCACTGATCTAAATCCCAGCCCCCTGGGGGGGCGGTTATTATTATGGGAGCTCAGGAGAGAAAAACAGCTCAGAGCAGTAGAGCTGCTCCCCAAGGTCACACAGCGAGAGAGTCCCAGAGCTGGGAATCTGACCCCCAAGCAAGGCCGCAGCGCTTACTGGTGGCTGCTTCCCGCTGCAGGGACAAGATCGGTGTCCGGTGGGCCAGACCACGGCACAGGCTGCCCTGATCACACAAAGCCAGGGACAGCTGAGAGCTGAGAGCCCTCCAGGGCCTCCAGAGAGGCTGCAGTGGAACAAGGGGGCGGTTCAGAGAGAGGCGGGTATGGGGGTGGTGGGCTGGGCTGGGGGTTAGGGGGTGGATCGGAGCCCTGGGGGTGCACAAGTGGGCCCGGAAGTTCCCGGACCTGCATGCTGGCTGGGGGTCAGCTGCCAGACGTGGCCCCTTGTGTCTGGGCAGGGCGGAGGGTCAGCACCGGGCAGGTGTTCAGCTCAGGTCACATTATTTACAAGTTATAAACCAAGCTAACAAACTGCTAAGTAAGATATTCTTTGTCCTCCTTCCTTAACAAATACACCGTCGCCATAAGGACACCTAGACCTGGAGGTCTGTGTTTGTATGTAGAAGTCTCTGCCTCCTCCCAGCGAATCCCAGCAGCATCATGGCCTGGCGGGGACAGCCGGCCCGGCCCCTACGTCCCACCAGGGCCAGAGCCTGTGTGCCCAGGTGTGGACACTTCATAGCCACCTCCTGGTCACCCTAGGGCTGCGGGTGTCCCCACGGGCCAGGAAGCGCACTGGGAACTCTGGGGTTCCAGGTTAAGGGACCCGGGGCTGCAGCTGCTGCGTGGCCCCATGTATTTGGATCTGTGGCCCCTCCTGCAGTGCCCCTGGAGTGACATTGCGTCTCCCTGAACTTGCTCCTGAGCATCACCCAGCCACAGAGCCCACTCTGGCTGGATGCCAGCCAAATCTCAAGCCCTGGAGCGCTTCCCTCCACCCTCCCTGTTGCCCCTGCCTGTCCCAGCCTGTCCCTCTCCCTACCCCTCCCTGGGCTTCCAGCCCCACTCCTGTATCAAGCCTGCTCCCTGGGTCAGCCAGACAGATCTTTCCAGAAAGCAGGCTGGACCACTTCCTCCCCTTTCTGCCAGGCCTGGCTCCAGGCCCCCACATGTGCGTCATCCCCAGCCCCGTGGCTGGCTCCCTGCAGCAGAGCTTAGCTGTGTGGACCTGGACAGCCCTGGGAGGGGGAGGGACAGCCCTGTTCTTCCTGCCGGGATCTGCACCACGCTTCCCCCTCTGCCTGGAACCTTGGCGCATCCTCTTCATCTTGCCAACCCTGGCTCGTGGGTCTCCTCCCTGGGGACCCTTCCTGACCCCCGGGCCGGCAGAAACCACACAGTAATGAGCCGGTCATCTGTGCAGGCCACAGTGGACCTGAGCTGTGCGTGCCAGGACAGGCGTGGGCAGTCGGCCGCTGCTCCATCCTCTGAGGCTTCTGCAGGGGAGGTGTCTCTGAAGGGTCACTGAACGCTAAAGTGGGGGGTTGAGTCTGCACTAGACCAGAAACTGGGAGACAGAGAGTGGCAGCTCATGTCTGTTGCATGCTTAACATGAACCAGGCCTTGCCGTTAAACATGTCACATGTGTGAACTCACTTATTCCTCACACCAACTTTTCCTTTTTTTTCCCTAGTTCTGGGAACTGAACCCGGAGCCCTCCAATTGAGCTACACCCTCCAGCCATTTTTTATTTTGAAACAGGGTCTTGCTGAGTTCCCCAGGCTGGGCTTGGACTTGCAATCCTCCTGCCTCAGCCTCGCAGAGTGCCAGGGTAATAGGCATGCACCACCATGCCCAGTTCACAACCACCTTTGGAATGGGACCTACGATCTCCATTCTGCAGTCCCAGGGCACTGAGACAGAGCTTTGGGGACACAGGCTCAAGGCGGGCAAGCAGGGACCAGCCTGGGCACACACAGGCAGCTGAGCTCCTGCAGGCGTGCAAGGCCCTAGATGCCGGGAGGACAGTTCCACTGAGGCCGGCCAGGAAACACTGAGCACCTCTGCTTCCCTACCGGGGAGACCGGGCAGGGGGAGCCTGGAGGGGAGCAGCTCAGGCTGCCACCATGGAGCAGCCGTGTGGCCTGGGACGTGGGACCCCACTCACATACACCAGCCTCAGTTTCCCCGGGGCCTGGCCTTGGTAGGTGGTGCCAGGGGAACATGGGGGCAGTCCGGCTTACCGTCTGTGCCCCACCCCCCAGCACCACACACATATAAGGGGCCCTGGGCCACAACCGTTTTCTAGAGGAGGCCAGGATGTGGAGGCTCGGCAAAGGACAGGGACTCATCTGAGGTCACACAGCAAGAAAGAGGGCCCTGGATTTCGCCCTTATCGCCTCTGCCACCTGTCTCTGCCAACAGTGTTCAACGCGATCACAGCTAGGAGGATGGAACTGATGGGCACCTGTGATCCCAGCACTTTGGGAGGGCGAGGCAGGGGTTCCTGGTCTAGCCCAGCCTGGGCGACTTCCACCCTGTCTCAAACTAAACAATAACAAAAGGGCTGGGGCCCTGGGTTCAAATCCCCAGTACCACAAAAACAAACAAACGAACTAATGAACAGAGAGCACCACCCAGGAGGACTCCAGCAGCTCCCCTGGGGCTGGCATGAAGCACCTCCTGTAAGGTGAGAGGCTTGCAGGAGGTGGGGCCTGAAGTCTCACCTGTGGGAGGGACAGCGCCTCCAGGGCCCAGCTCCCCTGCATCCCCAGCCCTGCAGGGACCCACCGGCCACACTAATTGTGTCCACCAGGACATCTCCGAGGTTTTGCAAGGTCCTTTGTAGTGTTCACCCGTTTTACAGATGAGAAGCTTGAGGCCAATGACAGCGGTGACCTCCAGGCATTGGTTCTGCCTGAGTTGGGGTAGAAGTGGGCTGATCAAAGCTCAGAGGGATGACAGTGACCAACAGTAGTGGGGGAGGTGTGGGTTTGAGGAGGCCTGAGTGGGTGACCTGAGAGGGGGCAGGGTCCCTCCCTCACTGAGGGTCCAGGCCACAGGGAGAGGACAGTACCAGGGCCCAGAGGAGGGGTAGCCATGTCCCCTACCCAACATGCACATGCGTGGTCTGTGTGCCTGGAGGACCTGTGCAAGTCTGCGGCACACGGTGCGTGCACATGTGTGCCTGTGCGCTCATGTGCTTGTCACCTGTGTCGTGTGTGTGTGTGTGTGTGTGTGTGTGTCTAACTGGGACACTCCCCGGGGGAAGAGTGCAGGAGAGATGGAGGCAGAGTTGGCCAGGGCAGCCGGGAGAGGCAGAGATGGTCTGGCCGAGGGACCAGGCTGTGCGAGGGTCCATAGCTCATGGTGACAGCGGCAGGCAGGGCAGAGGCGGGCAGGGCAGGCCTTTCGGGGGGGGGGAGGCCCAACCTCCACCCAGGTCGGGGCACCCTGGCCAGGGAAAGGGGTGGGTAGGGGTGGGGAAGGGCCTGGCCCCCAATCCTCATCCCTGCTTATCCCCTGGAGCAGCTGAAAAGGTCTTAGTTTCCCATCTGTAAACTGGGTCCAAAATTATGTGCCAAAAGGCCCGGGAAAGGGCGTGAAGCCTGCAGTCCCATCACTTGGGAGGCTGAGGCAGGAGGATCACCATGAGTTCGAGGCCGGTCTGGGTAACACTAAGTTCAAGGTCAGCCTGAACTACATAGTGAGACCATCTCAAAAAAAAAAAAACAGCCCGAGAATTGCTAGTAAATTTTCCCAGCACCGCCGGCTGCAGGGAGCTGGGAGGATGTGTGTGGGTCCAGGACTTGAACCCAGCTGATCTGAGTCCAAGCAGGCACCCAGCCCCTACCGTCCCCAGAGCAGGCCTGAGGACCCTCCCCACTTCCTCTCCATCCCACAGAGATGCCACACAGCCACTGTGCTCTGCTCTCCTTCCTTTCAGAGACGAAGATCCTGGCCCGCAGCCCCAAGGCCTGGCGGGACTCCCCTGTGCACCCTGCTCCCCAGTCCCTGTCTCCTTATTCAGGACGCGGGCACTTGCAATCCTCCTGCCTCAGCCTCCGGAGTAGCTGGGTGACAGTCGCGCACCACCACGCCCTGCCTCCTTGGCACAGTTCTCAGCACCGCCCTGGACGGGTCTGGTAGGGAACACTCCACAAAAGAACAGTAACTCCGGGCCCAGAGACCCAGCTCTGCGGCCGCCCCCTGCCGTGCGACCCCGGGTGGCCGCGTCCCGCCTCCGGTCCTCTGTTTACCAGGCTGTACAATGCACCCTGTGAGTCTGCAGGTTTGTCAAGCGTCTGCTGAGTGGTGGGTGGGGGGACGCGGCCAGGGCCGAGCCGGGGGCGGCGGTGACTCAGCGCCCCAGACCGCGGGCGGGCAGCGGAAAGTTCTACTGGGTGACGTCAGCGGGCGGGGGCGGGGCTTGGAAGGACGGCGGCGGGGGTGGGGCGCCGCAGCCGCGCTCCGAGGCCGCCGCATCGATCCCGCTGCGCCCCTGCATTTTAATTACCGCCGCATTAATATTCATGAGCCGGGACTCAGGGGGACCGCGGGCTGTCATTTCCCTCGCCCGCCCCCCCCGCACCCCTCTTCTCGGCAGAGTCGTGGGCCTTTTCCCTCCCGCTACCACCCCCGCCCGCGCCACCAGTTGGCGCCCAGCAGATTTGGGGGTGCGGGTGTGCGCAGGGTGTGAGCGCTGTGCACTGCACGCTGTGCCTGGTGCAGGGAGGATGTGGGGCGGGGTCCGGGCGTGAGCTGGTGGGCAGTGTATTTTGACTGCTGTGTGTGTGCCTGTGTGTGTGTGTGTGTGCGCGCGCGCACACGCACATCTGCCCTGGACAGGGAGAAAGGCCAAGGCCATCCATGTCGGCAGGTCCCGACTGTCCAGGTGGGGAAACTGAGGCCTGGGGAAGTCATGCTGCCTGTCAGTAGCATTGTGAGACGGGCCCAGTGGTGTACCGCCCCATCGCCCACCCTCCTGTGCTGTTCGTGGCGTGGCTGACCATGCACTGGGCCACTGCCTCTCACGGGACCTTCTCCGCACTCCTGGGCAGCAGCTGCTGTCTGTTGCCTTTGCATTTGGGGAAACTGAGGCACTGGCCCAGCTAGGGAAGGGAAGAGCCCCTGGCTTTAATGCTCTGCCATAGTGACCTCTGTCCCAGGTGCCCCAGCGTGCAGGGAGCAGACGCCCAGGCTTTGAGGCACCACCTTCCCCGGGCCTTGGGTCAGGAATTCAAACATCCATCTACCCGTCCTTTCCGCCCACCCACCCATGCAACAGTCTGAATGCTCCCTGCTGCCCATGTGCCAGGCTCCGTGCTTCTCCACTTCACTGCTGACCACTTCCGCTGGAGGGAGGGGCTCCGGGCCCCAAAGCAGCCCTTTGACCCTGCGTGTCAGTGCCCCCTGGGCTGGGGTTAGAGGTCTGGGGACCAGAGCAGGGCTGGGGTTACCTTTGGGTGGGCGGGAAAGTGGCCACACCAAAGGCATCTTGATCTCCAGTTCTCCTGGGACTCGTCTTCCTCCCGCCTCCAACCCAATAACCCCGGGGGCTGCTCAGCCCTGTTTCCCCTGAATGGTGCCAGGGTCACCTCGCTCTCTCCGCCACCCTGCTGCCATGCTGTCCTCTGAGCATCCAGCACAAGCTGACTGTTCCCATCTCTCCACTGTGCAGGGCTGGGCTCGACCTCATGCCCCAGCCATTTCCTCTCTTCCTCCGGGACCTCCACCGGAAAGTGGATAAAGGGCAAGGGTGAAGTCAGGGCAGGAAGTGATGGTCTTGTTGGGCTTTGCAGAGTGAATAGGAGTTTGTCAGGAGTGTTCCACCAGAGGGAGGCGAGGGATCCTAGGCAGAGCTGTGGCCACAGGCCTATCTAAAAACACTAGCAGGCTGAGGGCAAGGCTGGGGAGGCCGCGCCCCCCCTTCCCTCAGCTTTTCCTGGGGACAGCAGCAGTGTCGGGGCGCTGCTGGGTTAGATTAGGCCTGAAGGCCTACAGGGCCCACCCAGTGCTGTGCAGGGTGGTGTGTCCTAAAAGACGTGGGCAGGCCCTGCAGTCTCCGCCACTAGCCCCACAGGTCCAAACGAAGGTGCCCTCAGTGGGGAGGCCTGGGGAGGGGGGCAGGGACAAGGTCCAAAACGGACGGCCAGGCTGTAGGCCAGGGGGGCCGCTGGCTGGGCAAGTGTAGACAGAGGAGGTGGTGCAGCCAGATGGCCCATGGTCAGGACAGCCAGCCATCCAGAGCACAGGCAGCTTGGTGATCCCACCCCCAGCACCCTCCTGCCTCAGCCTCCTTTGCCCCTCTGCATCCTGGCTTCCCTTTTTCCTTTATATACACTCCCTTGTTTGTTTGAAGCTGGGTCTTGCCCTATTTTCAGTTCTGGGCACCCTTATTTTTGTGGCTACTACCTTGCTGTCCTTTCTGCACGTCACAGGCACTGGAAAGCGTTACATCTTTGTAAAGCATTCACGCCGCGTTTTCCTTAGAGGCCCAGGCTAAGCCGGGTACTGCAGTTCTCATCCTGTCATCTCCTGGCTGTGTGTCCTCAGAAAGGTGAACCCCCCTCTCTGAGCTCTGCTTATTTCATCGGGAAAATAAAGTTAATGAAAACTCTGCTTCTGGAGCGGCAGTGTGACTTGGCCGAGGCCACCTGATTGGGGACAGTGCTGGGACTGGGCTCCTGCCTCCTCTCTGCTCGCCCAGGCAGACCCTGCTCTGCTCAGGGCTCAGGGTGACTCTGCTCAGGGCTCAGGGAGACCCTGCTCCCCGGGGCCTGTGAGGCTCCGCGTGCTCTGCTGTCTCGGGACGGCTGGGCCCCGGCCCTGGCCCGCAGCGCCTGCCCAGCTGCACCTCTGCGCCTCACCCAGACTCTCCCCAGCTCTGCGAGGGAGACTGGAAATTTCTGCTCAGCAGCCGGCTTGGGTGGATTTCGACACCGCTCAGCAGGGGACGGCAGGGGGGTAGGGGGGAGGAGCAGTGTGGAGCCGCCAGACGGCTTGGCATTCCTGAGGCTCCAACGGGGCACTCGGAGGGAGGGGGCACCACTAGGCCTAGGTAGGTCCCTCAGAAATAACAGTAACAAGCCGGCACCGGGTACCCCCAAACACTCTGGGAGGCTGAGGCAGGAGTGTGGCAAGTTCTAGGCCAGCACAGGCAATTCAGCCACTTAGCAAGACCCTGTCTCAAAACAAAAACTAGTAATTTTTAAAAAGGGGCTGGAGAGTTTACTCTGTACCAAGGCCCTGGATTCAATCCGCAGTATGACAAAACCAGACAAAACACAGTGACAAACAGGGCCTTGCAGAACGTTCCAGCGCCCAGGGAGACCGGCCCTGTCACCAACCCAGGTCACACATGGTGAGCAGGAGGGAAGGCCACACTATACGTGACACCCCACAATGCAGCTAAGTGTGGGGGAGCAGGCAGGGCTGTGGCAGGCCCCCAAAGACAACAGAGGTGCAGCCACGGTGTGGGGGGGGATGGCTTAGCTAGCACCATGCAAGGGAGCTGCCACACCTTCTTGGGTACCGGGGACCCCTGGGGACCCCTGGAGACCCCTGGAGACCCCGAGAGTCCCCTATCTCTGGAAAACTCGAACCCAGACTCCTCCCCCTCCCCCATCCTGGGGCAGGGGGCACTGGCCAGAATCAGCCAGGGCTAGGCGGCCCACTGGGGGCCCCAGGCCCAAAAGCAATGGGAAGGGAAGAGCGATGGGGACCCCAGACTTGGGCAAAGGCGAGGCGCAGGGATCACACCCCGAAAAAGGGTCTAGTGATCCCACCTGGGCCTGGGCCGGGCCAGGGGCTCGGAGAGAGCCTGGGAAAGGCGCCTGGGGGCCGAGGGGGCCAAGCCAGCCCCCCTCCCAGGCCGGGCAGGGCGCGGCACCCGGTTCAGTGGAAAGGAATGTGGCGCTTGTGGGGGAGGCCGAGGCAGCGCACGCCCTCCGCCGCCGCGGGCCGGAGCTGCGGTCTCGGAGGTCTCGGAGCTGTAGGCGATCGCGACCCCATCAGACCCTCTTCGGGCTGAAGTGGGGGCGCCCCCCTTTCAGGCCCCGGGCCCCCGCCTCGCCGCGCCCCTCCCCCACCCCCGGCAACTCAGAAGCTTGTCTGGCCGGTTCCAGACTCCTGGCGCCGGGCTCCGCTCCAGGAAAAAAAAAAAAAAGCAACGAGAAAAAGGGGGAAAAGCCGTGCAGGCCAGCGAGCCAGGCAGTGAAACGAGGGGCCCCGCACGCACAGCCCGCATCTGGAGCCCGCCCAGCCCGCCCAGCCCGCCCGGAACCCGCTCGGGGAGCAGCGCGGACTCTTCATCCTGGGCCGCATTGGGGTCAGCGTCGCCGGCAGGGAGATCGAGGGTGCGGGATGCGCAGGCCTCCTCCATCTCGCGGAGTCAAACTGGCAGCGCCCACCCCATCCTGTTGCGAGAAAGCTGCATCGGGGTGCGCTCCAGGAGCAACGTGGGCGAAGCTGTGGGAGGAAGTGGGCTGGGACCCGGGGGGCCACGGGGAGGGGAGATGGGGGTGGCAGGGCATGGGGACAGTGAGTCCCACTCTGCGTCCTCATCGTCCTCCTCTCTGCAAGCCCACTACGTGCCCCGGCCACAGCAGAGGGCATGGTGGGGGCGCTTGGGAGCAGCCATTATGTAGGAGCTGTGGCCAGATCCTGGTTGAATCCTGCTTCCCCTCCGTGTGCTTTTGAGAATGTCAGGAGGTAGGGAATGGGTACTCGGGCATAGCCTGGCATGGAATATGTGTGCTGGGGCCTTGCCTTACCAGTCCCCTACCCTGATTCCCACCCTACCCCTGCATCCTCCTTGCCCTCCAGCATTTGAGGTCATTGTCAAAGCCAGGTCCTCACGCCCCCACCTCCAGTGGGCTCCTTAATGGGGCATGGTGCACCCGGGGCCCGCCCCATCACCCTCCTCCACTTGCTCCTCATTGCCTCCTTCCCTCCCCCCACTCCTCTCCCTTCCCCATTCCCACCTCCTCCATCCGTCCAAACTCCTCATTTCACTTCCCAGTCTGGCCTAGAGATGCTTGGAGCCCTGGGACCGGGGAGGCGGGTGACAGGCAGTCAGGATGCGCGGGTCACCTGTCCCTGGACACACATGGGCCCTGACCAAGATGCCCAAGCTGAGGGGGCCTCCCGTTCCCCACACACAGGTGCCCAGGAGACTTTGCTTGTGTCTGTTAAGCACCTGGGAACAGAGCCAGATTTTGCCGGGCCTGAAGCTTTTATAATCAAGCACCCATTTGGAGAAGAATGCCAGTGAGGCACAGGGGTCCACAGCTGTAATCCCAGCACTCTGGGAGGCTGAGGCAGGAGGATCACAAGTTCTAGCTCACCCTGCACAATTTAGAGATTTAGTGAAACCCTGTCTCGAAACATAAAAGGGGCTGGGGATGGAGCTCAGTGTGAAGGCCCTGGGTTCAACCCCCAGAACCGAAAAAGAAGGAGGGGATGAAGTTTCCTGGTAAATGACCTCTGTAGGTGACACAGTCTTGTGCCTCTGCAGAGAAAAACAAAGCTTCGGAGAAGAAGCCGCCAGCCCAAGGTGACTTGAACCCACACCTCCCACGTGTCACCTGCCCAAGCGCAGCTCATCTGTCCTGTTGCCACGGATGCACAGAGCAAGGCGGGCCCGGGCTGGAACGAGGCCTGTGTGTGACTGTGTGACCGTAATGACATGGTGGGTTCCAGGGCAGGTCTCTTGGTTCCCACAGTGCAGGCGGGAACCTGCTCTTTCCAGACCTCACCAGGAAGCAACAGTCCCGGCCAGGCTGAGCTCCCGGGCGGTGTGGGTCTGGCTGGCTCCATGTTCCAGGCCTCTGCACGGTCCAGGCATGGAGTGAGCAAAGTGCTTTTGCCAAGGACATCTGCTTCCAATTTCTGGGCTCAAGGGCTTGTCAATCTGCAGATTCCTGGGCCTCCCCGACTGCTGAACCCCTCTGTCTGAGCACGGGGCCCAGGACTTGGGTTTTACTACAGCACAATAAGGCTTGAGACACCCTGACCCGGGCCCAGAACAGGTCCGGTGCTGTCCCTAGACCTAGCCCGCTTGACATGGTGGGGACTGTCTCCGCTGAAGCTCGCGCATCTCACCAGTGCCCTGAGCTCATCGGGCTGAGAGGTAATTGCTCACTTCTGAAAGATCTCCTGGGCCCCGTGTGGTGGCACACATATGTAATTCTATCTCAGGAGCCCGAGGCAGGAGGATGTTGAGTTGGAACCTAGCCTGGGCAACTTAGTGCAAGGCCACCCTGAGCTACACAGCAAGATCTTGTTTCCAAAAAACAAAAAACAAAAAACCAAATAGGTGATAAATAAATAAAAAAGACTCAGCGGGACCCAGGCCCTGGGGAGAAGGAGGCGGGGTGGAACGCGTATCCCCTGTTTCTTCCGTGGCCCACGCTGGGCAGCAGGCCTGGGCCACCGACCCCAGTGTAGCTGGCAAGGGCCCTCGCGTGGCATCCAGAGATGGCTCTGGGGACTCAAGCACCACGCTCCAGAGCCGCCCAGGGACCTCAGCTGGGCTGCGTGACAGAATCAGCAACAGGACCCAAGGCAACTTTGTCTAGCTGGCCTCTCCCCGGGTCTGGAGTCCACACAGGGAAGGTGTTTGCAGAAGGATTTGGTGTGTTTGCTGCAGGCAAATCTCTGCCTTTTCTCTGGCTGAGGCTCTGGTAAGAGAGGCGGTTCAGGCAGGGAGAAACTGACTCCCAGCCTGTGTCCCTGGGGCCAGGAGGGTTGCCTGGGGTGGGGTGTGGTTCATTCTGCGGGGACCCACAGATAGAGCTGTGGACGTTACCCAAAGAAGCCACAGGAGAGTTAGGGCAGCTTTGTCCGTAGTGAGCGCCCTGAGCCAGGAGGTAACCAAGGACAAGCTGGAGTGGATCACGGGCTGTGTGGGTGTGCAGAGCCTGGCCTCGGGAAAGGAATCAAGAATTGGCCGCAAATCTCCTGCCACTCTTTCTGGAGGGACACAAACAGATCACGTCCCACCAGGCCTCATCTAGGAAGAAGGCCCAGGAAGACCTTAGGGTTAGGGGACAGGGAGGGGCCACTCACCCAGCGTCCGCATTTCATGCCAGGACAGCGGGTGTCAGGGAAGGTCACTGGCAAGTCCAGCAGCTCTGGCTCCTCCTACACCCCCACATCCTGCTCCTATGAATAGTTTTTATTGGGTTTTTTTGTTTTTTGTTTTTATCTTTTCAGGCAGGGTCTCATTATGTAGACTGGGCTGGCATTGAACTCACAGCAATCCTCCTGCCTCAGCCTCCTGAGTGCTGGGATGAGAGGCCTGCACCTGGTGAAAACACTTTTAAAGAAATGAGAAGACGTGCTGTGTGTCTGGCAGCTGCCGTGTGCCAGGCAACGTGACCCACGAGTGCTTTCTTACCTGTCGAATGGGATGATAGGCATGCCACTGACTCTCCTGTCCCTCTGTCCTCGAGGCCAAAGACGACCTTCCCTTGCCCTCCCTATTCTTTCTTTTGTTTGTTTGGTTGCTTGGTTGGTTTGGTTTTTGCGGCACTGTGACTGAACCCAGGGCCTTTGCACTGCGCTACATCCTCAGACTCTTTTTAATTTTTTATTTAGAAACAGAATCTTGCTGAATTGCTAAATTATCAAGACTGGGCTCAAACCTGCAATCCTCCTGCCTTGGCCTCCCGGGGTGGTGGGATTACAGGCAGGCGCCATCACACTGGCCTCCGTCCCTATTCTCTCCCCTGTGTGTTGAAGGGCCAAGGCTGGGGAAGCCGCACCTTTCTTTACAAGGGAGCTGGACGATGCAGAAGCTTGACCTTCCTCCAGTTCTTGGTTCCTGGTGGGGCAGACTCCTACAGAGCCCTCAACACCCTGCTCAGATGCCCCTCAACCTCTTCTGAGTTAGTTTTCTGCAACTATAAGGGAACACTGGGTCATTTATAAACAATAGAGGTCTCTTTGGAGTACGGTTCTGGAGCCCGGGACCCCCAAGGGGCTAGAGGGCCCGTGAGGAGGGCAGGGGGGGCGGGCTGGCCAGGCCACAAACCCACTCGTGATAATGAGCCCACTCGGCCCAAGCCCAGTAAGTCCTGTCCCAGCCCACGCTGCGACGCTCACCATGGAAATTGGCACATGCATCCTGTCACCAATGACACACAAGCTCCGCTTCTTCCACCCGGATTTTTTCTTGTTCTTCATGCCAAGCGCTTGACACGGCCCCCCAGCCCCGGGACCCTTTCCGTGCCCCCTTCATAGGGGGCACATTGAGGCACAGGGACTGTGGGGTCCAGTCCATGACACAGGGAGGCTTTTGCCCCTTGGAATTCAAGGCCAGCGCTGCTCTTCTGCTCAGCCTGGCCCACAACAGCCCCCAGGAGTAATTTAACGAAAGAATAAATGGAAGAATGAATGAGAGTCCTCTCCCTCCAAGGCACTGTGCCCAGCCTTCCCCCGGCCAGGCGGCATAACCTTAGAGAGAGCAACCTTTCTGGGTTCCTCTTTCTGCCTACACAGGCGTCCCCTGTGGCGTCGCCTCTCTCCCATGACATGCAGGCCGGGGACCTGGCAGGAGTGAGGTCTCCAGTTCTGGGGGGCGGGGGTCCCGGAGCAGCCGAGACCTTGTTCTCCTTTGTCTCCTTTTCTTTCAGGTGGGGAATTGAACTCAGCTTCACACATACCAGGTGAGCAAGCGCCTGCTACTGAGCTCCATTCCCAGACCTTTTCTACTCTTTGAGATAGGGTTTCTCTCATGAAGTTGCTCACACAGGGCTCCAACTTGTGATTCGCCTGCCTCAGCCTCCTGAGGAGCTGCGATGACGAATGTGCACCAGGCCTGGGAAGAAGCCCCACCTTGTGCCAGGCAGTGTGTGGAGCCCGCTGCTGAACCATGTTGCCTAGAGGGGCACGGCTGCAGGAGATGTGGGGACCCGGGGGTCTTGGTTGCCGTTGCTGAGGTCAGTTGGGGGTTCGTGTGGTCGCCAGGCACGGGGCCCTCTGGCTGTCATCAAACCCTGACCATGCCTGGGCCACTGGGCACACGGGGTCCGCAACCCTCCCACAGGAGCGAGACGTGGCCACCCTGAGCATGCACCTGTGTGCACAGACCCACGACACGGTTTCCCAGCACCGCCCGACTGCACACACAGGTGCTTGTGCCCACACGCACACGTGCACAGCATGCGGGGCACACAGGTGGACACACTGTGCACACCTGGGGGTGCGCAGTCTCCACCCCAGCCCACCTCTGGACATGCTGGGGACAGAGTGTCCCACAAGGCCTCACCAGGTCGGGCTGTGGAGGGCCGAAGGGAGGAGCAGGAGGCAGAGCGGAACCTGCGGGCCCCCAGAGGGGTGACAGCCAGCTGACACGTGAAGGAGCAGTGGGAAGGATGCTGGGCGCAGAGGGGGTAACCGTCAGAGAGCAAGAGCTCAGGAAGCCGGGCCTGGCAGCACAGGACTGTGATCCCAGCACTCAGGAGGCTGAGGCAGGAGGATTGCCACAAGTTCCCAGCCACATAGTGAGACCCTGACTCAAAAGAAAAAAGAAAAAAGAAACAGGGGAGCTGGCCAGGGCCAGCAGTGGAGGTGACCTTGGCAGAGGGACTGAGGGGATGGGCCGGGGCGCTGAGCCTGCAACCCACGTGTGGCTGCACAGAGGGGGACGGAGAGGTGGGAGGCCCAAGTGGGGAGCTGCTGGGCTGCCCTGGGCCTGACGTGGTGGCACAGCCGACAGGTCCTGCTGGGCTGGGTGTGAGGATGGGGTTGCAGACCACCCTGAGCTTGGGGAGCCCCACTTTTCAGCACTCAGAGCCCAGGAACGGGGGTGGGGGGGATGGCGGCCTCCCTGGCCTGGATCGCTGTGCTCCAGCCCCTCCCCGCCACCCTGGTTCCAGGGACCTTGGGACAGCGGTGTTTGCTCAGCTGTGCATCTGGTGGGCAGTCCATCCCCAGCCTCTGTACGTCTCCGAGCAAGAGGTTTTGGGTTTTCTGTTTTTTGTCTTTTTTGAGACAAGGTCTCACTATGTAGCCCGGGCTGGTCTCAAACTCACTGTAATCCTCCTGCCTCAGCCTCCCAAGTGCCTGCATGTCCTCCCTGCCCGTGGGACTGACCCTCTGCCCTGTGTGCCTCAGTGGTCCATCCTGGGCCCGACCTGTGGAAGCCACAGTGGCCGTTGGTGTTCGTTTCTTCATGTGGACAGTCTCCCTTAGGGCTAAACGCCCAGGTGTGGAGGCCGATTGCAGCAGAGGCGCAGGCTCCAGCGCATTGCTGGGGATGGAGCCCAGCACCTTGCCCAAGGTCCGGCTCAGTCCCTGTTCAACCTGCTAAAAAGGTGCAAGGGCTGGGGACGGGGGTGCACACCTCTGATCCCAATACTCTAGGAGGCTGAGGCAGGAGAACTGCTCAGTGCAAAGGCCCTGGGCTCCATCCTCTGTATCAAAATAAAGAAACAGGTGCTGAGGGTTCCCCACCCAGGCCCAACTGCCTCACACCCTGAAGTCCCCTGGGCGGGGAGGTGAGCCCAGGCCTGCTCCAGAACCGCATCTGCATCACCTTCCCCAGCTGCCCGGCTCCTCCCCGGGCCCCTCCCTGTCGTGGACCTGTGTTCCAGGGGTGGGAGGAGCAGAGGCTTCGGGGGCAGCTCCTGGCGGGCATCCAGGGCGCGGCAGAACCGCCCGCGGCGGACCTGCTGTCCGAATCGGCCTCCCGTCCCCGGGGCGGAGGGCGGGAGGGTGCGCCCAGCCGCAGGGAAGGAGAGCGGAGCCCGAGCGGGGCGGCCCGGCCCGGGGCAGGGCGCCCATCCAGTCCGCACCGGGCCGGGCCGGGCGTCCGGGCTGCAGGCGGCTCCACGCGCGCCGGGCCCGCGCCGGCTGCGCCGACCTCGCGCGTCCTCAGAGCCCGCCTGTCCCACTTCCCCCGCCGGTTGCTACAGCAACTCGGCTCTGAGTAATCAGCTGCGCGGTGACCTTTCTTCCCCGGAGAGAGGGAGGGAAGAGGAGGCGGAGGATGCAGGGAGGGAGGAGGAGCGGGCCTGCCGGCCGTGCAAAGCGCGCGCTGGGGTCTGGGGGCTCCGCGGGGAGGAGCCGGCGGAGAAGGCGGAGGGGTGTGTGGAGACGGGGGGAGGCAAGTTGGGGACCCCCCACGGGTTCGAGCCGGCCTCCCTCACGGAGGGCATGACGGGTCCCCAGGGCCCCAGGACGCCCGACGCAGCCCTCACCTGCCCCTCGGAGGGCATCGGAGGGGTCCTGGGTGCTCCAGTGCTTCTCCCCCCACACCCGCCTCTAGCCTCAGTTTCTCTGGTTGTCCAGCCAAGGTCTCTGTAGCTCAAAGCGGCTGCCCTGAGAGGCCACCACTGAGAGGAGGGTCCGTGTCCCCCTCACACCCGGATCTGTTGGAAAATCTAAACTGGACGGCGGGCTGGCCAGGCTGGGGACACAGGGGGACTCGGGGGTGGGGACATGGGGACTGGGGAGCAGAGCCTTCCTGCCACCCGGTGCCCGCTCCCAGCTCCTCCCCTCCTCGGCCGCCCTGGGGTTGGTGCCAACCCCAGGCCTGTCACCCACCAGCCCCGGGAACCCGCCAGCCGCCTGTTCGCCGGAGCAGGCCAGCCCCAGTCATCGCCGAGCCGGGGCGGGGGAGAGACGACAGATGGCGAAGGTCCCATTTTCACCAGTCTGTGGCAGTTGGGGAAGGAGGGAGAGGCCACGGGATGGGGGGCTGGGACTGCTGTGGGACCGTTCTGGGGTCCCTTCAAGCCCCCCAGGGCACCTCGCCCAAGCTCAGATCCAGATCCGAGGCACTGTCGTTTGGGCTGCCCCCAGGAGGGAAGCGGGGAGAAGGTGAGGACCCCGGACGCTCTGTGCTGTCCTCGCTCAGTCCCCATGTTGTGGTCAGCTCAGGGGCTCCTCTGGACTCCAGGCAAGAAGAGCTGTCCTCCTGGGTGAACTAGATGGTGCCAGGGACCAGGACACACCTGGCAAAGCACACGGATGACCCGAGGCCCCTCCTGCGGGTGAGGAGGCCGAGACTCCCAGAGCAGAGGCGGCGTGGCTGGGCCACCCAACCAGAGGGGTGCACTGCCCTGGTTTCCATTTCCGGACCTCTGAGGTGGCCTCTGAGCCCAGCCCCACTGGGCCTGGCTGGACCGGACCCAGGGCCGTGGATGCTCCCCACGGCAGACCTGCTGCACAGAGGTCGCTGGGTCTCCACTGGAAAATGTCTAAGGAAGCTGAGCACGGCAGCACATGCCAGCAGTCCCCACAGTCTGGAAGGCTGAGGCAGGAAGATCGTAAGTAGCCAGACCTTGTCTCAAAAAACAAAAAAGTCTGGGGATGTAGCCCAGTGAAGGCTCAGTACCAGGAAGGGGAGAAGGAGGAAAGAAAGGAGAGAAAGAGTTTAAGGAAATCACACAGAAAGGCATAGTAGGCACAGGCAAGAGGAAGCTTGTCACAGGACAGGCGCTCGGGCCAGGGGTGGGGACTTGCTCAGCAGGGTTGGTGGGGCCATTGCTGGGGACACAGTCCCCATCTTTCCAGAGAGCCCTTTAGGCAGATAGGAAGTTGAGGGCCGAGAAAGCCAGGTGAGGGCTGGAGATTTAGCTCGGTGCTAGAGCGCTGGTCTAGCAAGCACAAGGCCCTGAGTTGGATCCCCAGCTCCAAAAAACGAACAAACAAAAAAAGAAAGCCAGGTGACCCTCTCTGTCCCACAGGGCATTAGGGCAGAAGGCGACAGAGGTGTGCTCTTTACCACCTGCCTGCCCTCCACCCACCCACCCGTCCTCCATCCGCCCATCTAACCACTCATCCTCCGTCCGTCCATCCTCCATCCTCCACCCACCTGTCCTCCATCCATTCATCCTCTCTCTACCTACTTGTCCTCCATCCATCCTCCATCCATCTATCCATCCTCCATCTCCCAGCTCAACCTCCATCCACCTACCACCCCTACCCCCACCCCCACCCTGCCACCCTGACCCTTGGAGGTGCAGATCTTGGTTCTGAAGCAGCCTCTCCTGCAGGCCGGGTGCCACTGGGTGCTGCCTTTGCTCTCGCCCCACTTTGGCTGCCCCTCCCTGCCTGCCCCCACTCAGCAGACACTGGTCTCCACCTTCTCGTTCTTCCCTCTTTTGAATCACTTGGCCTCCCCACCCCACATTTCAGTCCCAGAATCCCAGCACTCAGGAGGCTGAGGCAGGAGGATCGCTGCAAGTGCGAGGCCAGCCTGGGCTACATAGTTCAAGGCCAAACTGGACTCTATATAGTGAGACCCTGTCTTGCAAACAAACACCAACCAAATGAAAACCAAAAAAAAAAAAAAAAAAAGACCAAAAAACCAAAAAAACAAAACAACAACATAAAAACGAAAAAGACCAAGCCTCACGCCTGGTCCTAGGGGCGGCCACGAGCCTGGGACTCAACTCCAGCTGTATAGACACCACTCAGAACTGCCTGTGGCCCTGTCTCCTGCTGGGTGACACCAGACGGCTGAGGACAGGGCAATCACCCCTGCCCTGTGGGCTCTAGAGAGGGGACCTGTGCCTTGTCTTCCTCCAGGGACAGGTGGGGCGAGGGTGGCCAGGGAGGGGAGGCCTGACCTCCTGAGCATCAGGCAGCGGGATGTCCGGCCCCTTCCCTGCCCTTCCGGCTCCTCCGGCGGCTCTCCCTCGGGGTCTGTCCCCACAAGGCTGAGGCTCGGAGAGCCCTGGAGTGGCGTGGGGTCCCCGCGTGTCTCCCCCAAGGCGAGGGGCGGCTTCGGGTTCCCGTCAGAGCTGGGCCATCCCGGCCGGGCCCACGCCAGGCTGGGGACAGCAGGGAGCCTCTCGGGGCTGCCTGCCTGCAGGCTTCGGAGCCGGCTCAGGTTCTGTTGGCCCGCAGAGCCGGGAGCTGTCAGCGGCTCCGTCAGCGCGGCCCAGCCTCCCGCGCAGGATCGCCTCAGGCGCTTGCTGAGATGCCAGCTCGGCTGACACCAGGGGGGCCTGGCAGCCGATCAAACCCAGCCGGCCGGGCGGCGGGTGGGGCCGGCGGGGTTGAGGGCGGCTGGCCTGGGGCTTCGGCCAGCCCACCCTGCCCCCTTCCATGGAAGGACATGGTTGGGGGAGAGGGGAAGAAGGCGAAGAAGAAGAGAAGGGGAGGGGAGGGGACGTTAAGGGAGGAAAATGGGGAGCAGAAGACACTCAAGGGCAGAGAGCAGGGCAAGGAGAGGCGGCTGCAGGGCCCAGAGCTGGGAGAAGGGTGTGCTGGGGAAACTGAGGCTCAGGGGGAAGAGTTAGAATGGGAATCCTTGTCCCTTCTGTCTGCACTGCATCTCTTTTCCCTTCCTGTTCTTTTTTGGTTTTTTGAGAGAGGGTCTCACGCTGCAGTCCAGGCTGGACTTGAAGATACTAGGTAGCCCAGGCTGGCCTGGAACTTGCAGTGATTCTCCTGCCTCAGCCTCCTGAGTGCTGGGAGTACAAGTGCACACCACCACACCCAGCTCCTTTTCCTTCCCTTGCTTGTTTTGGGGGGGGTGCTGGGGATCGAACTCAGGGCCTTGCGCTAGCTAGGCAAGCGCTCTACCCCTGAGCTAAACCCCCAGGCCCCCCCCTTGGTTTTATCAATCTCCTTTCCACCCTGCCACCCCTGCCACCCGCCCACCGCGTCCCACCTTGCCCTCCCCATCCAGTCAGCTGTGTCCTTCTGGTCCTCTCACCCGCCCTCCCCTTCGGCCACGCACCCCCCCTTCCAGCTCGGCCGTACCCCATCTCCTGCCCGTCTGCTCCCCGCCCTCCCCTTGCCCATCCAGCATGGAGAGACTCCCAACCTGGTCTGGGGGTCCAGAAAGGCCACCTGGAGAGGAACATCGCAGACACGGGGGCATGTGCGGGTGTCCAGGGACCATGCAGAAGGGACACAGAGCTCACAGAGGCCAGAGGCCTGTGGCAGGGCCAAGGACAGGCAGGCAGTGACCGACGCCCTCCAGCACCCCTGCCCTCTGCTCCCTCTGCCACCTGTCCGGCCAGCGACGTGCGTGGAAGGCAGCAGCCACCTTCCCACCTGCGGCCCTGCACCATCTGGTCACACCCACAGAGCGGCCGGAGGAGACTTTCTTATATAAACTGGACCGCTCTGCTCTCCCTCCTCGACCTCCCATGGCTCCCCTTGGCCCCCCGGACGAAGTCTTAAATCCCCGCTGTCCCCTAGAGCCCCCAAAGCTGGCTGTTCGTCGCTCTAGGATCTGAGCCCCACCGAGTTCGGCGTCTCCAGAGTTTGGCTGCAGCCGCCGGCCCATCTTGGCCCCAAACCTAGAAAGATCCTGCGTCTTCAGCATCCTGCTCCTCCCTGCCCTGCAGTCTGCGTGGACCCCACATCACGCCATCCCTGCTGTCCAGCCACGTCCCGCACCTGGCTGTCCCCAGTAGAAAGAAAATACTGTCTCAGCTCCGGGAACGTTCTGGGCCCTGCCCGCCCGCCCTCCCGGATCGCTCTTCCCGCTGGGTTTTTGTGCCTTAGCACAGCGGACTGCTCAGCCTCTTCTGCCTCCAGAACATTTTTACCCATTTTATGGCCGCGGACATTGTCTGCCCCACACTCGCAGGCAGCAGAGCGCCCTGACTCGGAGTTGGATTCTGGCTGGAGGCGTCCTCGCCGCGGCCGAGGAAGAAGGTTTATCTGTTTGTTCCTTGTCCTCCAGCCCAGTCTGGGCAGCTGGAAAGACAAGAGGTGGCACCGGGCGGGGGCAGGAGCTCTGCCCGGGGACCAGCCAGCTCCGTCCTCAGCGGGTCCCAGGGCGCTTCCTGTCTGACCGAAACGCACAGCCCAGACACTCAGAGAGCCGGGGTGACTTCAGGTGCCACGCACGGGGACGGGTCCCCAGCACCTGGCCTTGCCCGCAGCGTACTTTCGAACCAAGGACAGTAGCAGCGTAGGGGCTGCAGACAGACAGAGAAGAGAGCGCCTCTCAGGCTGGGTGCGGTGATGTGTGCCTGTCATCCCAGCGCTTGGGAGGCTGAGGCAGGAGGATCGCAGTGAGTTCGAGGCCAGCCTGGGCTATGTACTGAGCTCAAGGCCAACCTGAACTGCACGGCGAGACTCTATCTCAAAAAACAGTAACGAAATGAAAACCAAAGATGACTCCTGATATCTGAAGGGGTCAACTGCCACCCATCCCTCCATAGCTACAGTTTCAGCCCGAGACTTACACAAGTGTCATTAATACAACAGAGTCCATCCAGCCCTCTGCAGGCTGTGATAAGAGGGGTTTTGAATTCTTTAGGTGTGGAAAGCGGCGTACAGAGACGCAGCCCGAGCCGGAGTAACCCGGACAACAAGCAGGTCGGTGGAGTCATGGTCCCCAGTGACTCAGTCCCCCAGTCAGACGTTGTTAAGCACATTTCAGAATTTACCGTGGCTCCCATAGATGCCCCGGCGCCCCGGCTCCCAGAGGGCCAGGGCCAGGGCGCTCTGCTGCCTGATGCCAGCCTGGGGACATTTCTGTCGTGCTGTGCTCTTTTTTCCTTTTTGGGTTTTTGTTTGTTGTAGTTTTTTTAAGGCAAGGTCTTTCTAGGTAGGCCAGGCTGGCCTTGAACTCACAGTGATCCTCCTGCCTCTGCCTCCTGAATGCTGGGATTGCAGGTGTGCACCACCAGGGCACAGCACATTTTAACTCTTTTCTCTTCCCCTCCCTTCCTTCCCCTCCCAGGCCCTCGGAGCGAGGCTCGTGTCCAGGTGTCCCGGGCAACAGGCTGTGGTGAGGGTAGGGACCAGGCGTCTGTGCCCACACTCAGCTTCTGGCAGATATGTGGCCTCAGTCTCCCCAATGGTGCCTCCGCCCAGCCCTCCAGTGGTGGCCTCTGGGGGACAGTGCCTGTCTCGCTTCCTGGTTTCTCTCTCAGGGGACCGAGATGTGAACCCCGCAAATCTGCAGATCTCGCTGGTTGTGGAGTGCATGTGCCTGCATAGAGAGACCCCGAGCTGCCCAGTGAGACCCTGAAGTCTCAAAAAGCCAAACGAAAAGCAAGGCCAGGTCAAGCCTGGGCAGGGCGGCCCCTCTGCAGGGCGGAGAGGGAAGGAGCTATTCTGGGCCTCTGTCCTTGGCTTGTAGATGGCCGTCTTCTCTCTGTGTCCGTCTCCATGCCAAGCACAGCAACCCAGACAGCTACACATGTTCCGTTTCCTGAGCCCTTTAGCTAAAGCCACACAAGGAGACAAGTCCCAGCTCTGCAGCTCCTGATGAGAGTCTCAGCAAATATCTCCTGTGGTACAACATGGGTCCCAGATTTCCCGCCTTCAGCTGTCTCCTTGTCACCTGTCACCTGCCCCTAGAGCCCATGCTGGGTAGATTTGCTGTAGTCTGCAACTTCTAGGTGCCAAAGTCTGTATGGGTCAGGTTTCATTGGGCTGCTCTGCATAACAAACATCCCTTGGATACTAGATCATCACTGGAGTCAAGGCTGACTGCATTGGGTTTTGGTTGGCTACAGTTTGGCCACCCTACCACTCTCTCATGCCGTCTCCATTTTGGGATCCAGACAGAAGGCGCAGCCCTGCCACAGAGAAGACGGAGCCAGAGGGTGGCATGGGACCCTCCTGTCACACTTTATCAGCCAGAGCAAGTCACACGGCCAAGCTTGATGGTAGTGGGCATGGACATGTGCTCTTAGGGCAGCAGGTGTCACCTTTCTGAGGCGGGAACTGCCAGGGACAGCAGCGCCATCTCCCCCATATTAGTGCTGGTTAAAGTTCACTGTGGGGGGCCTGGGTGCCTGAAACTCACCCCTGCACTCATTGACTGCACCATCGCCCCTCCCTTCCTTTTTCAGGGCTAGGGATCGAACCCCGGGCCTTCACACTGAACTACATTCCCAGCACCTTTATCATTTTTTATTTTGAGACAGGGTCTCGCTAAGTTGCTCAAGCTGGGCTTTAACTTGTGATCCTCCTGTCTCAGCTTCCCAGAGTGCTGGGATGACAGGCATGTATCCCCATGCCCACCGGACTCATAGCCCCATATTCTAGATAGGAGAACTGAGTCTTCAGAGGGGAAAAGACAGGTTCGTTATCCATGTGGCATGTGGCCTCGCTTTGAGAGCGCTGAAGGGTCACACAGATTGGGTCTCTTTCCTCAGGGTCAAGAGGACACCGCTGGCTGGGATTCGGCCTGAGCCTGCTCCTGGGAGCCCGCAGCCCACCTGCCTTCCAGCCCAGGCCAGTCTCTGGGCGCCCCAGCTGTCCTTGGCGGGTTGAGAAGGGTCCTGCGCCTTCCCGACCTCTGTGGGGTTTGCGTCTCTCCTGCCCGAGTACTCTGGGCAGCTGAACAGTTCTCTATGCATTTCTTTGGCTTCATCTATGACCTTTTGAGGGGAAAAGATCATTATCTTCCTCCTACAGAGGGGGAAGGTGAGGTCTGGGGAGGTCAGAGCCATCTGCTATAGTAAGGGGTGGCCAGGGCGGTGGGGACACAAACCTGGGTGGGAAGGCTGCAGCGAGGTCACACACCACCAGCTGTGGGGACCCGTGTGCCAGGAGGCTGCAGACGGAGGGGTGAGGGCTGGGGACCAGGGTCTCTCCTGCCCCTCTCGTCCACCCTCCCTGTCAGACTCGGTTTTCAGGGCGAGGAAGAGAGACAGCAGGAGGAAAGAGCGAAGGTGGGGCAGATGGGAGGGGTGCTGAGTCCCGCCTGAGCGATTTAGGAGACCCCGTGTCTGTTTGTTTGTTTTTTGCTTTTTTGGTTTTTTGAGGCAAGGTCTCACTACGTAGCCACACTGGCCTAGAACTTGTGGCAATCCTCCTACCTCAGTCTCTGGAGTGCTGAGATTATAGATTTGCACCAGCATGAGACCCCGTGTCAACACAGAAAGGGCCACTGGGCTGGGGATTTAGCTCAGTGGTAGAGCGCTTGCCCAGCAACCACAAAGCCCTGAGTTCCATCCCCAGCACTGCCCCCCAAAATACACAAAACAAAAAACCGCAACACAGCGAAGGAAGGAAAGCCCTTCTTTCTGCAGCTCAGGCTCCCTCTGTGCAGCAGGTTGGGGTGCAGGTCCGCACAGGCCCAGGTGGGGGGGCAGGGCCCGGGAGCCACAGGGGAGTGAGGTGGGGCTTGTGGTGGACACGCCTCCTTCCGCAAGGCCACATCCACCTCCTCTGCGAAGGACAGCTGATACCTGCACACCCCTGTCCCCCAGGCGGCCAGGTGGGGCTTCCTTCCCCTGTGGGGATGCTAGCCAGGTCCCTCACCCAGCCTCAGCCCTAACCTGCTATTTCCTGTAAAAGGGGAGAGACCCATGATATCTTTGTTGGTAATAATGTCATCTCCTGCAGAAGGCCACCCTGCTCCCCTCCGCCCTGAGGTCGGAAGGCAAAAGGGCCACAGCCTATTGCCCATCTCGTGGGGATCAGAAAACCATGGGCAGATGCACACACTCCATGGGATAGTATGCAGCCCTGAAGGGAATGAAGAAAAAACAAATGGCCAAACATGCTGTATAGTGCCGGCTGACTTGTTTTTTTTTTTGAGACAGGGTCTCACTATGTAGCCCAGGCTGGCTTCGAACTCAGAGATCCTCCTGCCTCAGCCTCCCAAGTGTGCCACCGTGCCAGGGTATTGACAGACTTCTGTTCAAAGATGATTTTATCAGCTCCTCAGGGAGCAGACTGGGAGGTGTCCTGGGGGCTGAGTCCTGGAATCCAAGAACATACAGGCACAGCGGGTGAGAAAAGGGAGTATGTGTGCAGCATCCCTGACCCAGCGTGACCCACACTTGGGTTTGGGTGCCCTTGTGACGCCTCCTCCCTTGGGAGATGCCGCCAGTAGAAGGTCAGGGGAGAACGCGGCGGGTCGCTGCTGGAAAGCCTACGCTCGCCGGCCTGGCCTCTTCACAGGCCTGGCCGCCGGCTGGGATCTGCGCTGTCCTCGCCCTGCACCTCCCTCCCCGTCCTGGTTCTGGCCCCTGCCTGGCCTCGATCACCTGGTCGTCGGGCTCCAGGCCTCAGTTTCCCGATGTGCACAGGGAGGGTCTCGTCTTGGGCATCCCCTCGCTCCTCGACTTCTGCTGGGGGTGCGAGAAGAGGCTGGTGGGGGTCCCCCGGGGCTGGGGCAATTCGGGGGCCGGGGATGCTTTCTGGGGTGAATACCGGGACACCCCAAGACTCCCCCTCCTGCTTTCAACCCAGCAGCCCGGCTGAGCCTCCCTCCTGCGCCATCCCGGCCGGCCGCCCGGATCGGTGTCCCCAGCGCCCCACCCGGTCCAGGGCCGCC
Organism: Hystrix cristata; assembly: GCA_004026905.1. Taxonomy (NCBI): domain Eukaryota; kingdom Metazoa; phylum Chordata; class Mammalia; order Rodentia; family Hystricidae; genus Hystrix; species Hystrix cristata. Next base: position 136,360 of record PVJO010001901.1, read on the forward strand.
GGGAGAGCGAGGGAAATGCAAATGTTTTTTATCCTCCTTTCTTTTAAAGGCTGAAACCAGCCTTGACAGCCCCTGAAAATAAATGGCACCGACTCGCTGGGATTTCAAATTCCGTGATTAAGCGCTGAGGCGCGGGCGGCCTCCCTCCCGCCCTGCCTGCCTCCCCCCCTCCCGGCTGGTCCGCCGGCGCCGCCAGCAGCTCGGACCCGCAGCGCCGCCCGCCCCGCAGCGCCGGCTCCGGCTGTTTACCAGGCTCGCGCCGGCCGGCCGGCCGCGGAAAGCCGCGCAAGTCCCCTGCCCGCCCTCACGCCCACCGCGCACACACACGCGCATGCACAGTGCGTGCACCGTGCACACACACACATCTGCACACAGGCAGGCACACGTGCACGTAGGCACACGGGCCCTGCGGGACCTCCACCTGCTCCCCGGAGGAGGCTGGCAGGCCGCAGAGTGGGGGATGCGCGGAGGGGGGAGACCCCGGACGGGCAGCGCTGGCGTCCTGCCGGGGTGGGGCGGCCAGAGCCGGCTCGCTCGCCCCTGGTGCTAATGCCCCCTCACACTAAGTTGCCTCAGTCTCCCACTTCCTGCGCAGACTCTGCGGGCACCTGTGCCAGAGTGGGGGAGGGCAGGGGTCCCACCCCAGGGGCACCAGACGTCTCCAGGTGGCCCAAGTCCTGGGTGCTCACTTCCTCCTTCATGGGGCTGAAACCGGAAGGAGGAGTTAGGATCACCGCTCTGTGATCTGCGGTGTAGGACTAGTAGGCAGGAGCCCCTCCCCACCGTGCCAGGTGGCCAGGTCGTCACACTCAGCTTCCGGGACTGTGGGGTGCAGGAGCAAAGCCTTGGTGCCCACTGGTTGAGTGTCACCAGCTGCCCCCGTGCAGGAGAAGGTGGACATAGCCTTCCCTGGCAACCTCCGGAGGGGGCACTGTAGAGACCTTCCTGAAGCACAGGATGCAGCAGGGCACTCTTGGGGCTTTGCACAGAGCTCCATACTCAGACAGCCCTTTTTATTTTTTAAGACTGAGTTTCCCTAAGTCATTAAATCGCCCAGGCTGGGCTTGAACCTGAGATCCTCCTGCTTCAGCCTCCCAAATTGCTGAGAGGACAGGTCTGCATCACCACACCCAGTTTGTTGGTCTGTCTTTGGTGCTAGGGCAGAACCAGGCCCTGCAATGCTAACCATGTGCTCTACCCGCACCCACCTCGTGTGTGTCCTCAATGTGCAGAATGACAAAGAAGATGGCTCCCTTCTAGTCACTGAGCCGATTACACTGTGCTGGGGTGGGGACCTCCAGAGACAGTGACCTCCTGTGGAGATGGGGAGACCAGGACTCAGAGGGAAGGGCTGCTCCCAAAGCCACACAGTGGAGTGCTTTTAGTTCCTACCTGTCCTCCCCAGAGTCCCGACACAGAGGTTCTGGGAATTGTGTAGCTGGATTTAACAGAAATATACAATGATCAGATAAATGTATGTTTCTAGTAAACAAGAGCAACACTTTCATTTACATCCTGCCTTCTTCTATCATAGAATCCAGAAAAACTTAAAAACTCTAGTCCCAGCTTCCCTTGCAGCTACTGTGGGAATGTGATCCAGCCTTGGCTAATGAAAAAGAGCGGACCATCCCAAGGAAGGTTTTCCTTCCTGAAATAGAAGGCAAAGATTTCAAGGAAAATATAATTCACCTTACCCGCCCCTTCTTTCTGCCTAGAATATGGATGTGATGCCTACTGGGGGGCAGCCATTTTAGCACTATGAGGACAAAAACCAGAGGCTAGCTGGGCATGGTGGCACATGCTTATAATCCCAGCACTCAGGAGGCTGAGGCAGGAGGATTGCTGCAAGTTCAATGCCAGCCTGAGGCACATAGCAAGACCCTGTCTCAAAACACCAAAAAAAAAAAAGCTAAGGTTGTGGAGCAGGGAGCACTTGTAGATAGACACTTCTTGCTCGCTGTGTTTGGGGTTTTCTGTTTGTAGCCTAACTCCAGGTATAGGGGATCCTGAGCCCAACAGATTGCAGTATGACAATGAGTGAAAAGTCACCACTTTGTCTCAAATGTTTGCTGCTTCAGTGCCCTGGACTGATGTCTTCCTCTGGGGACCAAAACCTGGCGTGAGGCTGAGACAGGGTGAGGCCACCTGATGGTCTCTTCAGTGGCAGACAGTCCCTTCCTTCTAAGATGACATCTGTCCTATGTGGGGGATTTGGGCTATAATTTATCGCCTGAAGTCCACGGGAGGATTTTTGATGCTGTTCACATCCATCTCTAGAAAAGTAAAAACTCAGCACCCTTGAGATCGACCCCACACTTTTCCTCTGGAAAAGGTGTCCATCTTTGGGAATCGGCCCTGGAGTCCTCAGCCCACTCACCCAGCCGCCCCAGCAGACTGGGCGATGACGCAGATGGCCCCGGGGGGCTCCCAAAGGGCTGGGGGCACCTCAGCATCCAGCCATCGGGCAAGAGTGAGTGAGCGAGCTCGGCAGATGCGGCCCGTGACAAAGGAGCCACTAGGCCTGCAGCATTTTAAACCTGGACAGGAGGGAGTGGCGGGCAGCACCGAGCACGCGAGGGCTGGCGGCTCGGCTGATCGCCACCCAGCATCGGTTCACACGGCCCAGAGCAGCGGAGAGGCACCCAGGTCGGCTTCTCAGGCTTCGTCCTCTGCAAAGACACCTGGGGCCGAGCCGCGGCCACCGCAGCAAGCGTCCCTGCTCCTGCCCAGTCGGTGTTCAAGCTGTTTTCGCTACGCGTGTCACTGGCGTCTTGCCGTGCTGACTTCTGACAGCATCGACTGCGCTGGAGATGCGCGGCTGGGTGACCTTGCACTAGTCGCTTGTCCTCCCCGGATCCCTTTCCTCCTGAGAATGGAGACGGTGTCTGCTCCAAGACTGCATCTGGAGGTGTCCTGTCCAGGACAAAGAAAGACCAAAGCTGGGCAAGGTGGCGTACATCTATGATCCCAACACTCGGGAGGCTGAGGCTGGAGGATCACTGCAAGTTCGACCCTAGTCTGGGCTACATAGTAAGGCCCTGTCTCAAAAACACAAAAATAAAAACAAAACAAAAAACAAGGAGAACAAGAAAAAACCCCCAAACATCAGTACCAAGAAAGGGCTCTGGCCTGAAGGGTAGAGAGATGGGCGAGTCCTTACAGACGTGCCAGTGTTCCAGGGAGCAGGGCTCCCAGGTCGCCCAGATCTCTCGCGTCAGGCAGGCGCGGCCTTCGCCTGCACTGGGGTTCGTTTTCTTTTCGAAGGAGTCAAGGCCACTTTGCAATCAGAACCCGAAGCAGGGAAGAGCAGGCAGGGGACTAATCAAGGCCCCGAAGACACGCAAATCAGGGCAGCACTTGAGTGCCCGGTGGGATGGGGGCCGAGTCCAGAGAGCCAGGCGGCATCAGGCCACACTGAGGTGGGGCGGGAGCCGGGCCAGCCCACCCGGAGAGAGTGGTCACGGCGAAGGGCCATGTGGTGGACTCCTGCCTGGTGGGACAGGACGTCCCCTCTGTGTGTGTGTGTGTGTGGCACTAGCCTTCACACTGAGCTCCATCCCAGCCCTTTTTGAATATTTTATTTTGAGACAGGGTCTCACTAAATTTCTAAGTTGCCCAGCTGGGCTTGGACTTGTGATTCTCCCACCTCAGCCTCCCAGAGAGCTGTGGCAACAGGCGGGCACAGTGACTATCCCATCCAAAGGTCAGCGTGGGTTCCAGCCCTCCTCCTGCACCTCTGGGGGGGAGTTGAACTCATGCCTCTTAGAAGAGTGAGGGGCGCTGGGGATTTAGCTCAGTGGTTAGAGTGCTCGCCTAGCAAGCACAAGGCCCTGAGTTCGATCCCCAGCACACCCCCCAAAAGAGTGACAGGATGCAGAGTCTATCAGCGACAGCCAGCTCCCACCAGAGGGGTAAATAAAACCACCAGGCTGGGCGTGGTGGCGCCTGCCTGTGATCCCAGACTAGGGGGCTGAGGCAGGAGGATCGCCACTGGACCCCAAGTCACCTCCAGGGCCAGGCTGGAGGGAAGCTGTGATGTGGGACCCTCCCGCTTTTCCTTCGCAGGGATCCCTGAAGGTTGCGTGGCCATCCTGCCAGCCTGGGGTGACCCGCACAGCTCTGTAAGCATCGGGCAGATGGGAGGATGGAGAGAGGAGGTGGCCTGTCGCCCCCCCTCTGGCCCTTCTGATTGTCTAATATCCAGAGTCTGAGTGGCTCCATGACCTGGAGATAGCTTGATAGTCATGTTTTGTTTTGTTTTGAGACAGGGTCTCACTATGTAGTTCAGGCTGGCCTCGAACTCACAGTGATCCTCCTGCCTCAGCCTCCCAAGTGCTGGGATGCCAGGTGCGCTCCACAGTGCTCAGTGCAGCTTGATATTCATACATGTCCTTGGGCCCCCAGACCCAGATTCAGGATCCGTGTGTGTGTGCGCACACGTGTGAGTTTCTGACTCACACCCTGAATGACGCGGAGCATGTGTCTCACGCGTGCCGCCGTTTCGCAGGTCCCCTTGTTCCCTCGCCCCTTTCTGGCTGCTGCGCCCCTCTGAACTTCCCGGAGATACCAGCCACAGAGGGGCTCCCTGGGCACAGGTGGGCACGGGGCTCAGGTCCCCGACCGCGGGAGAGGACGGGAGGGCGGCTCTCAACCTTGCAGGGCTGCGTGGGCCGGGCACGCAGCGGGCACCCTGCAGGGCAGGGTCCTCACTGGTCTCCCACCCTCCTTGGGGCCACGGCCACCGCTGGGGCACCTGGGGCTGGCAGGTGGGTCCGGTGGGGGCCAAGGCCCCAGGAGGAGGAGGAGAAAGGCAGGGCAGGGCCGGAGGCCTGGCACGTCCTGATACCAATTAAGGCCTCGCTGGCGCACGGGCATTTATCAGCCAGCCAGGAGGGGCTCGGCAAGCTGTCCCCGCTGACGGATTAGACAGAGGACAATTAAGTTTCCGGCGGGCACTGAGCACACTCTCTCTCTCTCTCTCTCTCACACACACACACGCACACACACATACACGCACACACGCACACTCACACACACCCTTCTCCATCATCTGCAAGGCCCAGAGACAGAGCCCAGCTGGGTCCCTGCCCAGCCCCCAGCGCGAGGACTAGATGGACACAGGTCTCCACCTCGAGGGGTGAGGGTCCCCTGCAAGGAACAAGGGAGCCCGGGCCCCCCAACTCCTGCTCACGGGAGTCCCTGCCCCGCAGGCACTGGCACGTGGGTAGGTGAGGAGTGGGAATGTTCTGGGGTAGGGGACAAGGGCACAGCAGTTCAGAGAGCCCCGATCCTGAGAAACAGCACCCCCAAACCTCAGTCCAGGTCCCGAGGTGGAAGGTGCGGGGCCAGGAAGGGAGGCTGGGAGGACCCGACCCCGCGGGAGCTGTCGCCGAGGGGTGCTGGACAGGAAGCCGGGCCAGCCCCCCTGGAGAGCTGCAGAGCCAGGTGCCGTGGCTGGAGGTGGCCTCTCTGTCCCTCCTCTCTGCTGGGGCTGGAGCTGTGGCCACTGGCAGCCCGATCTTCCCCTAGGACCGTCCAGCCCCCTCCTCATTCCCATCTGCTCCCGTCCAGAGCCTGCTGTGGCTCCCGCTCTCCCCACAAGAATGTCCCAACTCGCTGCACTTCCAGTGCTGTCCCGCCTCCCGGCTTCCCTGTGCCTGTGTGACAAGGATGTTTTTATTTCTCGTGTCCCTGGTTGGGGGCCGGTTCTCCACCCCTCCCTCCGTGCTCACGGTGGTCACAGTGTGCGCACACAGCAGGCGCTCATGACAGGATTTTTTTTTTTTTTTTTTTGGTGCTGGGGATCGAGTCTCCTGATGTTGGCCAGATCTTAGGAACTTCCATCATTCCCGCTCAACCTATGTGAGCAACTCTCAACTGGGCAAAAAGCTGGCTGGAAATTATTAAGTAGATCGGGTTCGTGTACTTGGTTTTCTTCTGCAAGTACCTGGTTTTATCAAGACAATTCCAATAAAGTATTTTTGTTGTTTGGAAAAATAAACCAAAAAAAACAACAGGCGCTCGATACACGTGTGTCTCATGGGTGGAGGTGCCCAGGATGGGGCCGCACTCCTGCTGGGTCGGTCTGCCCCAGGCCACGTGGGCCCAGGCGGGGTAGACTTGCAGGTGCCGGGCCGAGTGACAGACCCCTGGTTCTGGTTCTGGGCATACCAGTCGCTGCAGGCTGCACCCTGGAACGGGGACAAGCCTGGGGGAGCTGGGCTTTGAGACAGGGTCTCACAATGGCAGTTCATCTGTAAGATGAAGACACGATGGTACCTACTTCATAACGCAGATACATAGCTTTAAAGCAGGTAGCACAGTGCCTGGCCTGGGGCAAGCACGGTATAGACAGCTTTTAAAAAACAAAAAATGAAAAAAAAAAAAACCCCAAAAAACCAAAAAATGACTGCCAGGTGTGGTGACCCACGCCTGTAATCCTAGCACTTGGGAGGCTGAGGCAGGAGGACTGCAAATTCTAGCACAATCTAGACACCTGTGCAATGTAGCATGACCCTGTTTCAAAAGCACAAAATGGCTGGGGATGTAGCGCAGCATGTAGGCCCTCAGCTCAGTCCCTAGGATGGCAAAACGAAAGGGGGCCTGAAGGTGGTCCAGGGGTGAGTGCTTGTGTAGCATGTGGGTCTGTCCCCAGCACCTAAATAAAACAAGCTTGTTGTGGTGGGAGGCTGAGGCAGGAGGATCACTGTCAGTTTGAGGCCAGCCTGGGCTCCATAATGAGTTCAAGGCTGGCCTGGACTATGTGGGAAACCCTGCCTCAGAGAAAGGAAGTAAAAAGAAAGAAAGTAAAAAGAATGTGGGTGTCATTCCTGCTTGATCACCCCCCAACACACACAACAAGTACACCCCAACAACCCCCAGACTGGAGTCTCTACAAAGCCGCTTATTACAACATTGGTTGATTTCCTGATAATTAAAATAAATACTACACCGCATTAAAGGGCCGTTACTTTTCAGAGCTGCCAAGGAAACGTCACCTGGAAGGTGTGCCCAGGCTCCCTACAGTGGGGCAGCTGTGGGCAGGCTGTGCAGGGTGGGCACTCTGATTGCAGAGAACCCCGCCCTGCTCGGGAACCTGGGTCAGGCCCCTCAGTCCCCAAGACGGGCTTCACCGCACCCACAGCTGCCTTGGGGGGGGTGACATTGTCCCCACGCTGCAGGTAGGCAAGCTGAGGCCCAGAGCCGAAGCCTCTCCTGAGTCTCAGCTCCCAGGGGCAGTGAGGGCGGCCCTCAGGATGTCTATGGAGTCCTGGCAAGCACGTGAGTTTCCTCCACGATCCGAGGACCCTGCTGTAGCAAAAGACACGGCCGTGTTGGCACAAAAGCTCGGCCCGTTTACTGCCAAGAGCCCTGTGCTGTAGTGCCCCCAGTCGCTTAGCATGAAGGTCGCACGGCCCACGGAGGCCAGGGGGGAACTGGGTTCCAGACTCGGAGGAGTTCATGTCCTCCACAGGGCAGGGGAGCCTTGGGGGATTTTCAGGGGATCAGAAGCCGCTCTGGTGGCCCGAAACCCCAGCAGGCCCTCGGGAGGCCTCTGCGTTTGCCTGGGAGGCTCTGCAAGTCCTTGGGCACCAGGCCTCCGGGGAGCGGGCTGCCCACCCCTCTGCTCTCTGTGGGACACCGGGTTTGGCCTGACTCTTCCTCCAGGCCCTCAGTCCAAGGCCGCCCTGAGCCCGGCTTGTCCAGGCGCAGCCGGGTGCCGAAAGGAGGAAAGAACAAAACACCAGGGAAGATCAGGCTGGCCCACTTGCCTTCCTCCCTATCATTCCTTCCTTCCTTCCCCCTCCCTCCTGTCTTCCTTTCCTTCCTGCAATTTTGGGGATGGGAGCCCAGGGCCTTCTCACTGAGCTACATCCTCAGGGCTTTTTTATTTTTTATTTTGAGACAGTCTCACTAAGTTGCCCAGGTAATTTAGTAATCCTCCTGCCTCAGCCTCCCAGAGTGCTGGGATTACAGGCAAGTGACACCAGGGCTGGCTAAAAACTGGGCCATCTTGCTCCAACTCCTTCTGACCTCCCGATGCAGCAAATCCCACATCGGCATCTCCGCCTCGCAAAGTAAAACAAGGCAGCCAGGGGGCCAACACCTTGCTCGAGGTCCCGCGGGCAGCCACGCTGGCCTGTCCTCCTGTGCGAGGTTTCCTCCCATCTGGGTTAGGGCTGGCGGGCGTCCTGGTTTGGGCTCCCTCCCCGCGCTGGGCAGACATGACTAATGGACCGCAGCACTCTCCCCATGAAGTGCACGGGCAGCCGTGGAGTCCCCGGGCCGGCCTGTGCCTGCTGCAGAGCTGGCCACTGCGGTGGCACCTGCTCGCTGCCCTCCCACACTGAGACACTCGGTCTTACCTAACGGCTCCACACACCGTGCCGTGCCCGGAGCATAACCCCACAACCTGGATGTTGAAGCATGATCTGCAATGCCACAGTGCTGAGAGGGACATGGGGGCGCCCCACACTCCTCCCAGGATCAGGGCCCTCCTACCACATGGGGACGTGGCTAGAAGGGGCCACAGGCCCTCCCTCGCCAGACACGGACTCTGCTGGCGTCTTGACCTTGGACTTCCCGGCCTCCAGAGTAGTGTGTGCTGAACTTCTGTGGTTCAAACCAGGAGTGGAGACACACACCTGTCGTCCCCACCCTTTGGAGGCTGAGGTAGGGGGATCGCCAAGAGTTCAAGGCCAGCCTGGGCTACAAAGCGAGATCCTGTCTCAAAACAAACAAGAACTCCTGTAGTTTATAAATTACCTGGTCTAAGGTGTTTCGTGACAGCAGCCTAAATAGACGAAGACACCCTTCTTTGTGCAGATCGGAAGCAATGGGCCCAGAGGGCAGGTGACTGCCTGTGGTGACCCAGGGTATGGCCAGGCCAGCTCTGTAGAGCCCCGTCTCGGGGTCCCCCAGGGGTGCTCGCTTCAGCAGGAGCCGCAGGCACTGGCCATTAGTTGTTCATCTGGTGTCTGTTTTTAGAACTCGAGCCCCTCAAAGGGAGGACTGGTGCCGATGTGAGAGAGGGACGCGGAGGGTGCAGGTGGCAGGAGGATGGAAACAGGCAAGAAGGAGGAAGGGGAGGACGGACAGACGATTGGATGGGACACAACACGGTGGAAATGGATGGCTGCTGTCCCCTGCACCCGGAAGCTCCAGTGACTTAGCCAGGAAGGGCAAGGCTGAGTCTGAGTGGGAGCAGGTGGCTGCCCCCGTGTCCCCTCCCGCCCCTCTGGCGTTTTCATTAGGACGCCGCTGTGCACCTGGGCCTTGGTCCCTGCTCGGGAAGCCGCGGCCACCTCCGCCAGCCTGATTAAGGCCCTGTTAGCCCCGAGCCTTTCCGGCCTGGGTTACCAGGGAGCCACTCCAGCAGGGCTAATGACGCCACCCACGGCTGTCATTGCAGTTCAGGGAAAGAGCCGCAGCGGGCCCAGGAAGGGAGGGCCAGGACCCCAGTGGCCGTTGATGTCTTTAGGGCTGCTCAGCCTGACAGGTTTCGTCCTCTGCTGTGCTAATTGGCTGTGTGGCCTTGGGGTGCTTACTTCCCTCTCTGAGCCAAAGCTTCCTCCGGCGGAAGAGACCAGCGGTTTGCCCGAAGATTGGCAAAGCTCAGGCATTGCGGCCCTGAGCACCGAACAAACACTTCTGCTAACCAATCCCAGCACTCTGGGAAGCTGAGGCAGGAGGACTGCAATTTCAAGTCCAGCCTGGACAGCAAGTTAGTGAGACCCTGTCTCAAAACTAAAATTAAAAAAAAAAAAAATCGGGCTGGGATGTAGCTCAGTCCCCAGTACCACATACACATCGGCCCCCACAGCCCTCGGGGGTGGCAGGTGCCAAGAGTGTCCCCACTGTGTGCACCAGGACACAGGATTACAGGGAGACCAGGGCTTGGTTAAAGCCACACAGCCAGGCAGTGACGGGGCTGGGACTCACTGGGCAGCGGGCACCGCACACGGGCCATTTCCTGCCTGCCTGGCTGGGGGTGAGAACAAAGCCTGGTGGCAGAGGGAGACACACAGGAGGGAGCTGGGAAGCTGCGATGATTTACACTTCCAGCGCGATTAACTGCACCATCTGGATGCCACGTCCGCCAGAGTGCACGGGGGACCCCATGCTTTCCTTGTCAGGGGCTGGAAGGGACAAGGGGGTGGCAGAACCCTCGTGAACGGCAGGGTGGACCAGAGACATGCGGGGGCCCACAGGAGGCCTGAGGGTGTCACCCTGAGAGCAGGACTCGCCTGGGCACAAAGGAAGGCTGGGGTCTGAGCCTCCAGGAAGGGCAGGGTGGGGAGGGACAGGACACAAACAGCACAGTGCGGCTCTCAGGTGTGTGAGTCGACTCCAGCCTTTGATCTGTGACACTGGGATCATCATGGTATTGACCGCTCCAGGTGGTTTTGAGGATCAAATGAAAGAAATAAACAAGCCCGGTGTGGTGGTGCACGCCTGTAACTCCCGCACACGGGAGGCTGAGGCAGGAGGATTTCTGTGAGCCTCACGCGGGCTGGGATTCCAGGCATGTGCCACCAGGCCCGGCTGGGGCTTCTCTTGATGTAGCAACTGCTCTCAGCTCTTCTCTCCCCATGTCCCCAAGTCCTCGAAGAAGGAGAGGGGTGGACTTGGACATCAAGAGTGCCTGGTGGACTCAAAGTCTTCCTGCCCCCGGACCAAATTCCCCTCCCACGGCTCCAAAAGTGGAGAGAGGAGGGAGGACGAAGTTCCCCAGGGTTTCCGACTCCCTCCGCGCTGTGTGTGCTCTGCGTGGCCTGCACAAGTCATTGCAGCTGCTGGGGGAGGCTGGTCCCCCTTCCTGGCTCCCCTTCCTCCCACACACGCCGCCCACACCCTTGCCTGGCCGCCTGCAGGCTGCAAGCTTAAGCCCGCCCTGAACAGAACACAAAAGCCTCCCTTTCCTTTGCAAAGAGCCCCAGAGGCCGAGCTGTTCTGCTGGCTTCTCTTGTGGCCAGCGCCGGGAAATGACAGCTGCCCTACTCGGGAGAGACGTCCCCAGTCCACGGTCCTCTCTGGGGCCACCCCTGGGGAGCAGCGTGCTAGCTGGCCCTCCCCTGCCTGCCTGCCTCCTGCCAGGACCAGCGCCAGATGGGGCGGCCCTGGCTCCTGGCCTCGGCCAACAGCCCAGGCCTCGTGACCGGTCCCCCGGGACCTCCTGGCCTGGCCATCCGAGTGACCCTGCCCCCTTCCCCACAGACGCCCAGACCTCTGACCCTTATTAAAAACAAACCAAACCGAATTGGAGAGGAAAATTCTGCACAAACGGCCTCAGAGATGATCGCGTGTCTACACACACACACACACACACCCCAGCCCCAGGCACGCAGGGCTCCGCATAAACAAGCTGCTGGGGCAGGTTTTGTTTAGGAAACAGCTAGGTTTCCCTCAGTTTGGGGAGGGGGGAGTGGTCTGTTCCTGGGGCGGGACAGGGTTCCTGCTGGTGACATCTGGGAAAGGGACCTTGGGGGCCCCCAACATCAAGTGGAGGAGACGAGGAAGGGGGTCAGCCCGGGACAGCCCCGGCCGGGATCCAGAGCACAGGGCCGTCCCCGCGTCCCCTCGGCGTCCCCAGCCTCGGCCCGGGGTCTGCCGCTCCGCCAAACCTCAGGGATCGCGGGGCCACGTCCCTGCCCCCTCTGAACGCTTGCAAATCAAAGCACCCGCCCGAAGCGAAGGCGGGGCCGCTTCCCAAAGGCAAACAATGGGAAGTTTGCTTTTTCCCCCGACCCCCTACCCACGCCGGCAGGCAGGCGGTCCAGGCCGATCTGGGGTCCGCTTAGCCCTGGGGGCCACGGCGCCCCCACGACGCCCGCGCGGGACCCGCTCGCCGCGCATGCGCGATGCGGGCGCAGGAGGCCGGGGCCGCCCGCGCAGCCTCGCTCGGGCCCGGTCGCCTTGGCAACGGTCTCGCGGGGGGAGGGGCCGGGCCGCGGCGGCTGCTATTTCTGCCGCTTCCTGTTCCTCGCGGCCACGTCGCCATGGTAACGGTGTTCCTCTCCGCGGCCGCTTCCCGGCTCGGCTGGCGCGCGTGACCCCGGCCGCTCGCGCCCCCTCGTCTCTCACTCGCCGCCCCCCCGCGTCCCTCCTCCGCCCGCGCCGGCCCCACGCGGCGCCCCGACGCCCACGGCCCGCGGGGGGCAGGCGGGGCCGCGGGCGCGACCAGCGCGGTCTCGCGCATCCCGGGCCGTCCCGGACGTCGCGCGCGGGCCGCAGCGGCCCGGGCTGGGGAGGGGAGCGGACGCTTCGGGCTCCGGCCGGCCGCACGGCCGCGAGCCCTCCGTGGGGTGGGGGCGGGGCGGGGTCGCCACGGAGCCGGGCGGCCGGCGGGAGGCCCGCCCCAGGCCCCTGCTGGAGGTTAACGTCACCCTGCTAATTGAAGTTCACCATTCCGTCCCTGACTCGGCTCCTGGCCCTTCGCTGTGGCCTGAGAAGCCAGGAAAGGGCCTGGGGCGCACACGGTCAAAGGAGTTTTCAAAATAAAAGTGTTTATGCTTACAAACAAACACGCTTAATGAACAGCCCAGGTTTTGGAGACTGAACTTTCCGGGCCCTCTCAGTCTGCTCCTTGGTGTGGATCGCTCCCCACCCCACGCAGCTGTGCCTGGCCTGTGGCCTCCGGGCCTCTCCCCTGTCTCCCTTTGATCTAACTTTGATGCTCGGCGAGGGCTTTTCCAGCCCCAGGTTCCCCTCTGCAGCGGCTGCTGCCGGCTTGCAGGGCCAGCTCCTGGGTGCCTTCTCTGGCGTCACAGCGAGATAAAGCGACCTTTGGCCGGTGCCCAGCGTGGGCAGCTCTCCCCCGGAGCTGTTCCCAGGTGCGCAAACCAAGAGGCTCCACGGAGCGTGTCCCCTCCCCGGGCCCACCACGGTGTGGGACAAAGAGCTCCCCAGGTCCTTGCAGCCAGCTAGCCTGCCCGACCAGCAGGTGGGGGGACCGCCTGCCTCACCACTGCCCGGGCACCCACACTGGCCCCCAGCATCGCTGGTGTCAGTCAGGTAGCAGACACAGCAGGTTCCTCTGCCGCAGGTCAGACCTGGGTGTGGGACTGTGACCGAGAGGTGGCAGCTGCCACTCAGCATCATGGAGCTCCAGACTTTGGGGGTCATCCACACCGGCTGCTCCCCGCCTTCCTGCTTTAGAGATGAGCAAACTGAGGCCCAGGAGGAGAAAGAGGCCGGGTTGCGATGCACTCAGTGTTTGTGTGCAACCCAGAGAGGCTCTGGGAACCTCTCCTGCCATCGGGTTCTTCCGCTGCAGTTTCTTTGGTGGAATTTTCCATCCCATCCGAGTTCAGAGGCTGGGGACAGCGCAGCCAGGCTGCCCGGGTTCCAGTCCTCATTGCCAAGTGTCACCTTGCACTAACACATCCCTCCTCTGACCCTTGCTTCCTGTTTTTGTTTTGTTTTTGTCTTCCTGTCCTGGGGATTGAATGAGCTACATTCTTAGGCCTTTTATTTTTTATTTTTTATTTTGAGACAGAGTCTTGCTAAATTGCCCAGGTTGGGCTTGACTTTGTGATCCTTCTGCCTCAGGCTGCCAAGCCGGCTGGGATTACAGACGTGCCCACCACACCCAGCTCCTTCGCACCTGCCCTAGGTTTGTTGTAAGGCACAGAGGCCACGATGAAGCAGACTATCTGAAATGCACTCTTGCAGGGCACAGAATGGTGCCCCTCCAGACGTGTCCACACCCTCATCCCTGGAACCTGTGGGTGGGACTTCATCTAGGAAAAATCTCTTTGTAGATGTGATTAAGGGTCTTGAGATCGTCCCGGATTACTCAGCTGGGCCTAAAACTCCTTCTGAGAGACAAAGATGAGAAGCCCATGTGCAGACTGAGGCAGAGACTGAGTGACACGGCCACAGTCAGGGAGAACCTAGAGGGGGTGCTGCTGGGGGGCGTGAGGACGGTGGCAGCGATGGTGGTGATGGTGGTGATGATGGCTGGCCATGGCGATGCTTGGGGACGATGGTGGAGGTGACCACTGCTGATGGTGGTGGCTGTGATTCTCATGGTGGTTGTCTTGGTTTGCTAGTGCTGCCTCCGTGTCCATGTCCTGAAAGCCAGAAGTCCACAGTCCTGGTCAGCAGGGCCCCTCCCTGTGCAGGTGCTGAGGACAGGTCCATCCCGTCCTTGAGTTCCTCCTGCCTCAGCCTCCCGAGTGCCGGGATCACAGGCATGCGCCACCCCACCCAGCCGTGGACACGGCACTGTCCTCCACACGGCGTCCTCTCCTGTGTCCTCACATCGTCTTCCCTTTGTGCATGTCTGTCTTGATGTCCCAGAATCCCCTGTTCAAGGGCAGTGGTGTTCCTGGGCTTAGGGCCCACTTAGTGACTCCATCTGACTTAGTGACCTCTGTGAAGACCGTATTTCCAAATAAGGACGCGTTCTAAAGTCCCAGGGTGAGGGCTGGAACCTGTCTTTCCGGGGAGCACAATTTACCCGCTAAGACTGGTTCGACAGAGCCAGTGAAGGTGGCAGGAGGGTGGGGGGTGACGACCGCAGTCAGAGAACCCAGAGTGACAGTGATCTGGACTGTGCTGGGTCCCAGCTCTGTGGCCCAAAGCCCCGCAGGAGCCCCCTGTGCGTGGGGAGTCCCCAAGGTCCCTGGAGGGCCTGCTTCCCTGAAGGCCCAGAGACAGGGAGGATGGCCCGACACTTTCAACACCCCTGCAGGTGGGGGCTCGGAGGACCCGGACGCCGGCCCTCCGGGAAGCTCTGGGGCGCCCCTCCCCTCCCCTCCCTGGCCGTGTGGGGGCCCACTGGGCTGCACAGCGGGCTGCGGCCACCGGTGCTGGCACTGACCGCAGGAGGGAGGGGCGGGTGTGGCGCAGAGCCTCCGTCCCTCCCTCCTGCCCTCCCTCCGCACCTGCCTCCCTGTCACGTGGGCGCGCTTGCTATTTTTATCCTCAGCTAAGTCAGAGCGAGTCTCTGAGCTGCCAGGAACCGGCCCGAGGGCAGGGACCGTGATTTGCACCTCTGAGTGGCCCAGGGCCCGGCCAGCCCTCCAGGAGTGCAGAGTGGACGTTTCTAAAGGGTGGCGGTTCCTCTTTTTCTATCTGGGCACCATAGACCCACGACAAGGCAATGGCAGCCCAGCCTCTGAACGTGCTTTCTCCACCACACCCTGGGCGACCTGAGGAAGCCGGCGGCAAGGCAGAGTCAGCCCTGCCTCTTCTTTCTTGTGGAACCCGGTGCCTGGTAATCATAGCAGCAGGAAGCCGCAGTCCTGCCTGCCGGGGACAGAGAGCCCGCTTCTGGTCTTTGGTCTGTGGCAGAAGATAGCAGGGTCAGGCCACTGTTGTTTCTTCTTATGAGGCACAAAGCCCTTCGCTCCCACCTCAATCTGTCCTTCTCTGGCCTTTGAGAAGCAGCAATGATATAATAACAGTCAGCATTCATTCATTCCTTGGTCTGATCGATATTTATGAGCCCTTCTTCCTACCAGGAACTGTGCACCGGGAGACAAAGTCCAGGCATCTGTAAGGCTCCTATTCCAGGGAAGAGAGACAAAGAACAAAGATGAGGGAACAGAGAGTTAAACAGACGCAAAGTCAGATGAGGGACTAAGCCAGAGCACGAGGGGTCGGGTCAGGGAGGGGTGGGGTGTGGGGCCCTGGGGAGAGCTGGCAGAGGCATCTGGGGTGGTGTGGCATGTGCAAAGGCCCTGGGGTTGACTGCTTGGTGTCACATTTCTGAGTACACTGAAATCAAGGGAGGGAAGACAAGCACTGAGGGCCTGTTGGTGGGGGTTTCTGTTTGTGGGGTGTGTGTGTGTGTGTGTGTGTGTGTGTGTGTGTGTGGGTGTTGCTGAGGTTTGGTTTGTTTTTAAACCATTTTTCCAGCCTCTGAGTGGAGAACAATGGGAAGAAGAGTTAGGAGCCATTGAGCCCAAAGGAGAGCTGAGGTGGCCCTGGATGTGAGGTGTATTTTAAGCAAAATCATTGGGATTGATTAGAGGGTGCAGTATAGGAATGGGGAAGGGTGGGAGCCCCCATTTCCTGGGGGGGTGCTCTGGCAGGAGCTGGGGTGCGGTGTCGATTCAGGAACCCAGCTTTTGTCACTCATTTATTACACTTACAGTTCTCGATGCTGTTCTGAAGTCCTTTAATCTGAGGTATGCAGTGTTATGCCCATTTTATAGATGGGGAAACTGAGGTTCAGTGAGGTTAAGTAATCTGCCCAAGGGCCCTGGCTGGTGAGGAATACAAACCCAGACAGCCCGGCTTGTGTATTCAATCACCTGTTACCTGTTTTATATTTTGTTTTTGTTCTTTGAGACAGGGTCTCACTATGCAGTGCAGGCTGCCTTGAACTCTCAGTGATCGTCCTGCCTCAGCCTCTCGAGTTCATCTGTTTTACCCACCCTTGCGCCGTCCTGTGTGCTGTGTATGCTAAGCCTGGCTCCCTGCTCGGGAACACGGTGATTCTTCACACAGTACCCAGTGCGGGCCCAGGAGAGGCAGCACAAGCCTGCGGACCCAGGCCGGCCTCCGAGGGGGAGATGGGGAGACAGGTGGGTGACGCACAGAGGGAAACATGATGACGAGACGGCTTGGCACAGGTGGAGGTGTGGCTGGGACTGCGGGAGGAGGGGCAGGCCGGAGGCCGCAGGGGGAAGAACAGCAGTTTCCAAGGATGGGGGCGGCATGGGCTGGAGGCTGGGAAGATCAGAGGGAGCAGAGGGGAAGGAAGGCAAAGCAGAGGCGACAGGCGCTGGTCTGCCACGGCTGAGGCCCTGAGGCTTTGAGGACGTTGAGGCCGCAGTGAGGTGTGCCAGGGTGGGTGCGGACCAGGGCAAGCCACAAGAGAAGCTGCCGAACAGGCACAGGGGCACAGGGTGACTCAGGCCCAGAGGAGCCCCCTCTCCTGGCAGCAGAAATGTCAGGACTCGAACTCAGGGCTGACCCGCATCCCTGCTGGGAGACGCGCGATTGGTTGGTTCACCGCCGTCTGGCTGGGCGCCCCCCTCGGGTCGGGGTCCCTGCTCCCAGAGCTGTGCTGTGTCCAGGGCTGCGTGGTAGGCTCGGGGACCTTGGCGCCCTGCTCTGCCCTGTGAACACCTGGCCTCGTCCAGGCCCCTGCCTGCCCCTTCTCGGTCGCTGCCCGACGTGGGAGGAGGTAACAGGGCCAAGTCTGCACGGAGCTCCTTCTGTGTGCAGGAGGCCTGTGGCAGAGCTGGCTCCACCCTCCTCTGCCGCAACCCCGCACCCCATCCTTGTGGCCCCCAAGCCCCAACCCTGATGACAGCGCTGGATGTGGGCCTGAGGGCAGAGAGAAGGCTGGACACCTAAAACCTTGCCAGGCAGACAAAAGAAACCACTAGGCGTGGTGCACACCCATAATCTTAGCACTCAGGAGGCTGAGGCAGGAGGATCCCTGCCAGTTTGAGGCCAGCCTGGACTACATTGTGAGACCCTGTTTCAAAACCAAAAACAAAATGAAAGAGAGAGTAGGGACCAGGGCCTGGGATTTGAGGTAGCAGCCTCCCTGGTCCACAATGGTGCAGACCCACGTACCAGCAGTCTGTCAGCCTTGCAGCCTCCCCGCTGTGGTCCCAACGCAGGCTCCGTGGCTGGGGACCGCTGGCTGCTCCATCCTCTGACTCTGGGCCAACCCCTCTGCCCTCAGGGCTGCTGTGGCACCCAGGGAGGCCACCTTGGCCTTAGAAGGCTTGGCCCATCTCGGGGGCAGGGGACACACAAAAGGCGGCGATTCAGACAGAGTCTGCCTAGCCCAGGACCCGTGTCACCTAGAGGGGTCCCAGGGGTGGGGACGCAGGTAGACATAGGGCCCGTCCCACCCCACACAGCTGGCCTGGGGAGCAGGTGACCGCCAGGAGGGAGGGAGGGAGAAATGAAGGAAGGAAGGAAGGAGGAAAGGAGTGGTGGGATCCCAGGGCGGCAAGATGCCCCCTTTAGCCCCCAACCCTCTTCTCCCCATGCCAGCCAGGCCCTGTGACCTGGGCAGAGGACGTGACCTCTTTGGGTCACTGAGCCCCATGCCCCAAGGACGGGAACCCGGAGACCATCCGGGTGGCCAGGTGAGGGCTGGGGGCTTGGAGGTCTGAGCCCTGTGCCTCCCGTCACCGAGGGCCTGAAGGAGGGAGGGTCTGCCACACCCCTGTGGTGACATTGACACCAACCAGTGCTTATTCCAAAGTGCCACTCGGAAAGGTGAGCTCAGGTCCGGCCAGAAGGGGCAGGGAAGGGAGGTGCATGGAAAAGAAGCCTCCCGAACCCCCATGTCCAGGACCCAGTCAGTGCCGGGGACACCTGGTCCAGGAGCCCCCAGCCCTCTTCCTCTCCCCAAGGACGAGGCCGGGGGTGGGGGACTTCTCCTTTCCCTGAAGGCAGAGAGGACCGGTGCTGTCCGGGTGTCAGGGGCCAGAAAGCAGGGAAAGAGTGGAAGGGACAGCGGCGACCGGGGAAGAGAGGGCGAAGGGTGGAGCTGAGGAGAGGTGCAGCCCAGTGGTGGCCTTGCTGGAACCTTCCAGAGACAAAGGTGGGAGGCCGCAGTGGAAGCAGCGGAGAAGGAGGCTGAGGCACCCCACCCTGGATGGCCCAGGCTGCAAACCTGAGGGCGACGGCGCCCTCCACCCTTGGGGCTGACACTGATGCTCAGCTGTGGTGGTGGAGCTAAAAATACGGGCCACGAGGGGGAGGGGAGGAGGGTGCTGCGTCCGGCTCATGCAGCCTCGCTCGCTCGTCCTAACGATCCAGATGTGTGCAGCTGCGGGATTGCGCTGGGATCTGCAGTTCACCCCAGGCTGGGGGCCCTGGGAGGACTGGGCGAGGCTGAGGAGGGGGGCCCTCAGGAAGAGGGAGGGGGGAGAAGCGGGCAGGACAGCGGGGGCAGGACGCTGGGGTGCAGGGAGGACAGGACAGGAAGGAGCCCTCTCCTTGTGGACAGAGACAAACAGCAAGTTCAACTGAAGATCCAGCTTCAGAAAACCCCAACGGGCGTGGGCTCCCCAAGAGGGAAAAGGCTGAGACCCGGCGAGGTCTCGGTCCACGATGGTGAGCGGCAGAGCAAGAGTTGAACCGGGCCCAGCTGACCCCGGGCCTGGCAGGTGACCCCAGGCAGACCGCCTCCCCTCTCTGTTTGCCCATCTGTTTTGTTGTTGTTGTTGTTTTGAAACAGGGTTTCACTGTGTAGCCCAGGCTGACCCTGAACTCGAGGTGATCCTCCTGTCTCAGCCTCTTGAGTGCTGGGATTACAGGCGTGCATCACCGTGCCCAGCTGCCCATCGTTTTTGTCCCGGGGCCCGGTGTACACTGGGCACCATGGTGGCCCTGCGGGGACAGGACACATGGCAGGCTGGGAGCGGGCAGTTGAGGTCCGAGCATCACCCCGCTGTCCTTGGCCCCTGAATGCCTTGATCTCCCGCTGTGAGGTGGCGCTGTGGCCTGCCGTCCTCAGTGAGACGCCCAGGCCTGTCTCCAGGGCGGCTGGCTCTGACCGCATCCCTGTTACTCTCCACAGAGTCGCAAGTCTCTGGGGCGCAGCCTGCAGCGGTGGAGCCTCTGACTCTGCCTGGGTGTCCCTTCCCGGAACGGCCAGGTGACCGCACCTCTGGGGGCCATTTGAAGGGAGCGGCAGACACCCCGGCTGGGACGCAGGCCCCACGGCCCCCACCGCCAGTCTCCCCGGCTGGGCTCGGTGTCCCCGCACTGCCCCCGCCCTGCGCCTGTGCAATGGCTGTCATGGAGGTTGGGAGGACCGAGACTCGGCCCTCCGTGGCCTGGGAAGCCCGCTGCGGCCTTCCCTGCTGACAGAACAGGCCGGCAGGAAACCAGGGATGCCGGGGCCCAGCTGTCCTGCCGAGGCCCTGGTTCCCTGCCTCCCGGCCGTGCCTCATGGCCAGGGCCGCTCTGCCTGGGCCCCTGGCGACAGTGGCGCTGGCGCTGGCATCCCCCACAGAGCACAGAGCGGGCGGGAGGAGGAGGAGGAGAAGATGGCAGACCAAGAAAGTCTGAGGACACAGCCAGGTCCTGGCCGTCCTCAGGATCTTGGTCTCCCCACACTGGCTCCACACCCACAATGAACAGAGCAGCTCCGGCCACCGGGCTTCCCACCTTCCTGAGTCCTGTGGGCGACCTGGCTGCCTTGCCGCGACTGTGTGTGCATGTGTGTGCGCGTGTGTGTGTGCATGTGTGAGAGAGAGACAGAGAGGAAACTGGCTGTGGTGGGGCACACCTATAATCCCAACACTGGGAGGCTGAGGCAGGAGGATTGATATGAGTTTGAGGCCAGCTTGGGCTACATAGACCCTGTCTGGAAAGAAAGAGAGAGAGAGAGAGAGAGAGAGAGAGAGAGAGAGAGAGAGAGAGAGAGAGGAAAAAGGGGGGAGACAGAGGGAGGAAGGAAGGGGCGGAGGGGTTGTGGAGCCAGGCGGGGTCTGCACTACGGACCTGGGAAAGGGGTTCCCCCCTGTGGCCCAGCGCAGCACCCTACAGGCTGCGTGGAGGTGACGTGGGCTGGCGTGGCCACGAGCCCATCTGTCTGATTCCCAGGCTCCGAACTGGTTGAAATGACACACTGTGCACCAATTTAATTAAGCTTTCTGGTGTGGGGCGCAATTAGTGAGCTGCACACATTAACAGGGTGAGTGCCCGGCCCCGGACCACAGGGAGAGGGACTTGGGGACATGCCACCCCCGGTGCCAGCACTGCCAGTGAGCTCAAAGGAAGCCCGGGGGCCGCCACCCTGCACAGTGCCAGGGGACTCGTCCCCATGGTGGGGTCAGAGGGCACAGGGCAGGGTCATCGGGCCTGGCCACATGCCAGGTCACAGGCCGGCAGCAACACACACGGGGACGCGGAGTCTGGGAGCCAGGCAGCCTGTCACTGGCCACCCTGGGGACAGGAGCCCTGTGCACCATCTGCAGGAGAGACTCAGCACCCCACTTAGAGGCCCCTGGGGAAACTGAGGCCTGCGAGGGGGCGAGGCAGGCCCTGTGGAGAAGTGGGGGCGGGCCTCTGCTGTGCTGGAGAGCCTGCCGCGTCCGTCCTCCCTGCTGACCAAGGAGGGTGAGGCAACCACCGGCCACCCCGCCCCACAACCCAGAGCCCAGGCACCGAGATCCCCAGCCCCAAGCCACGTCCCAGACATGAGACGCAAGGACGCCGGCTTTCACTGAGCCCTGACTGTGTGCTGCCCCATCCCAAGTGCTTCACTCCCTCCTGCCCATCCTCCACCCAGGGAAACTGAGGCTTGGAGGGTTACAAAGCTGGTGCACAGTGACGTGGCAATTCAGGCAGCAGCGTCTGCCTTCACAGCACACAGTCCCGCTGCCCTGTGAAATGAGGCTCCCAGGTTGTCCTCCACCCTCCTCCGTCCCTCTTCCACCCTCCTCCATCCCTCCTCCACCCTCCTCCATCCCTCCTCCACCCTCCTCCG